>QANX01002022.1:0-129170 GCA_003254975.1 Ochetophila trinervis | reverse complement strand
TTCTCTTTATTAGTAATAAAGATTATATAAATTGGCTCCATTTAAAAAATTATTGCTCTAAATTAATTCTTTTTTACTAATATTTCTGAATCTGCCTCTGATTCCATTCTATTAGAAAAATTATTATTACGGAACATTTGACAAGTTTAAAATTCAAAGAAAAAAAAAAACTAAAATTCAGATAACAATTACAATAATATTTTAGGATAGTTTTAATTCTTATACCTGTTTTTTTACGAAATATTTAAATAGTAAAAACTTTTTGGTTCCACGTAGTATCCACACTACTCACCGTTGGATTTGAGATCGGTCTGAGTTCGCTAATAGGGCCGACATAGGACATAAATGGATTGACACATCACATAATATGAATCAGTAGAACATGATCTTCACGTTCTAGCACTTCTCATTTTCTCGTCATTCTACAATCTACATTATGTCATCTATTATTTTCATATTCTCAGTATATCGTTCGAAATTCTCGTCACGGACAAACTTTACAAACTGTAACTTTTTTATGTTTTGCCTAGATTTTCTCACCAACTCAAGAAACTCTTGTCTCTCTTTTTTTTTTTTCCTTTCCATTTCAGACATCAATACATTTATTATTATTATTATTATTATTATTATTTGTTTACAATTTAGTATCTAAATTTATTAAAATATTACATCGTTAATTTAGAGCATCTCTATTTTACTATTTAAAAATTTTAATTTTTTTTATTTTAAAAATAATTTAATTTTTTGATACTTTAATAATTTTTTTAAAATAAAAAGTTAAAATAAATAATGACACTTGACTTTTTACATTTGAAAAACTAAATTCACTTTTTATATACAATTTTTGATGCATTTTATTTATTGTTGTGCAGTTTTCAATGCAAAACTATAATTATATTTAATTTTATATTTTTTCTTTTATACATATAAAATTACTTTATTGGTTGTATGTTTTATATATTTATATTATGAGTTGATTATTTATTGAAAAATAAAAAATAAAGAGTGTGATAAATAGTACTATTGGAGTTGAATAAAAAATCACACTATTTATTTTATAAAATTATTAAAGATGCTCTTTATTTTAAAGATCATGCTATTTAAAAAGAGCATCATTGGAGATGCTTGTAGAGCATGTTCAAAAAAAATATAGACTGTAATATATATAGTATAAAAACAAATATTATTTAAATTTATATGACATAAATATATAATTAATTTAAAAATTATTATCCAATAATAATGTTCACAAATACTATTTATGGATATGATTATTAATTAATTATATATTTTATTAAATATTTTTGGTTTTTAAACAAATTAGATTTATAAAAAAAAATTGAAAAATTAACAATGTTTGACAGAATCTGTAGACATTCACATTGACAATATTAAAGTAATATCAGTTCGACATTCATAATAAACATGACAATTGGAGCACATTTTTTTCAAAACAATGTTTATAATTGCTTATCTGCAATGTTAATTTTAACAGTTCACATCCTATTGGAAATGCTCTTATATGTTTTATTTCCACTTGAAAACCTCCATTATCCTTAAATACAGTGCACATGATAAACAAATTCAGAAGTAAATTTTATCATTTTTCATGACCATCCCTCTCTCATTTTTATTTTTTGATTATAAACTAGGGCAAAAATAGAAGTGTTTTGGTATTAATGAGAATATCAATGAAGTTTTTGAGTGATTTCTAACATTTGAATCTTTTGAATATCTTTTAGTATTTGAATCTTTTGAAAAACACAACAAGTAGTGTTTTTTTTGTTTTTAATAGTATTAATGGGAATTACAAAAGTTGTAAATCCAAAAGTTTTTGAACTTCTATTTATCAACAACATGGATTGCAAAATCTTGGCTATCGGAATTGGAGGATCCAACATACACAATCAAACAAATTAGACTTTTTGAATTGATTATATAGTTGATGGGATGCAATTTATATATATTTTATATACTTTAATATTTGATTTGATCATGTTTTATTAATTTAAAATTGATTAATTTGTATTTTTCTATATTTTAGGTGGATTTGAACTTAAAGAGATGAAAAATAAATAAACAGTGACAAAATCGTAATTAAACAGAAATATAAAAAAACAATTGCAAAACCGTAATTAAGCAGTTTTTGGCATCAATTGGCAGCAATGCACCAGTTGCACTCCCAGGTGCCTGCCTAAGCTCCTGATTGGGCAAGATCAAGTTCGTTTTTGAGCGTTTTTGTGATTTTTTAGCTTTAGATTTTAGTATAAATATGTTTTATCATTGTTGTAAGGAGGATAACCATTTTTAGAGCAAAAACAACCAAATAATTGAGATTTTTAACAATTATGAGTAGCTAAATCTCTCTCTTATGTAGAAGTATGTGAGACTTGGTTTTCAAGTTTTAATTTAAGTTTACTTATTCAATTTGTGTTATTCCAATTTAATCGTTTATTATTCAATTTTCTTTTGATTATAATTTAGATCTGTTATAATTATTTGTGGATTGAGTATTTTTTAATTATAGTTCAATCGTATTGAATATTCTATGTTTAATAGCACTTTGATTTTGATAATTAAATGCTAAATTTTTGTTAATTTATTAGGAGAACACAATATAGATTAAAGTTTTACAACGATTGTAGGACTTGTTTATTGTTGGGTGATCTTGTACGTAATGCTTTTCTGACTTGATTTAAATCACGTTGATTCTAGGTATTTCAGAATTAAAATTAGTTTATGATCATATATGAACTAATTAATTGTTTGTGATTTAGAATGAAATTGGCCGTGCTATTTTATTTAACCCATCATTAAATGATTATTGAGAATATATTTATGTCTGTGATCACCTATTCTTTAGTAATTGAAGATACTCTGACCCAAAATTTTCTTTAATTGTTATTTCCAATATTTTTAAATTGCTTTCTTTTATATTTGAATTTGCCAATATAAAATCTTCATTTTGTCTTTTTAATTTTGCTTTAATTGGAATATAAATAGTTTGATCATCAGTCTCTGTGGAATCGACTTGAATTTGTCACTACTAGAGTAATGTTTAAATTTAATAATTAATTTTGATATTTACAACACGTATTAATAGTCAATCATGGTAGCAAAAAAAAGAGTTGGAGGCCTGAATAATGTGACAACCCTCGAAACCCATGCAATATGAAAGTTGAGTTGGATTCCAAATTTTGATATTTTATATATCAAATTGATCATTAGGTGATGCGGAACCCCAAGATTAAAGAATCCAAAACCCCAAACAGACAACTTAGAATGACAATTTCGTAATTTTAGCTATTTTTCGGATGATAATGGCAGTTTCGTAATTTAGCTATTTTCGGATTATAATGGCAGTTTTGTAATTTTTGCTATTTTCGTTTTTAGGGTTAGTTTTCAACCGTAAGATTACTTTCTTAATATTTAATGGTTTAGATTGATTCTTGATCTACCCCTAGTCCTTATATAATGGGGGATCAATTCTTTTGTAAGACAGATTTGAGTTTTTAATCAATTGAGAGAATTAATTTTCCTATTGCTCCAGGAGTATTCTTGCAAGGTGAGGAATCAATTTCTTCTTCTTGTTGCATTAGGAGTTGAATTATCTTATCAAAGTAGAAATACTTTGTGGCGATTATTCTTCTCTTTCCCTAGCCTTCTAATTCATGTTTTTAGATACAAGTTAGCTAAGGGTTTGGTAGGGCGGATTCTTGTTTCCAATTACTGTTCAATATTTCTTGTGTGTTTGGGGTTTCAGATTCTTTAATCTTGGGGTTCCACATCAATTGGTATCTGAAACCCCAAACACATAAGAAATATTGAACAGTAATTGGAAACAAGAACCTGCCCTACCAAACCCTTAGATAACTTGTATATAAAAACGTGGATTAGAAGGCTAGGGAAAGAGAAGAATAATCGCCACAAAGTATTTCTACTTTGATAAGATAATTCAACTCCTAATGCAACAAGAAGAAGAAATTGATTCCTCACCTTGCAAGAATACTCCTGGAGCAATAGAAAAATTAATTCTCTCAATTGATTAAAAACTCAAATCTGTCTTACAAAAGAATTGATCCCCCATTATATAAGGACTAGGGGTAGATCAAGAATAAATCTAAACCATTAAATATTAAGAAAGTAATCATAAGGTTGAAAACTAACCCTAAAAACGAAAATAGCAAAAATTAAAAAACTGCCATTATAATCCGAAAATAGCTAAATTACGAAACTGCCATTATCATCCGAAAATAGCTAAATTACGAAACTGCCATTATCATCCGAAAAATAGCTAAAATTACGAAATTGCCATTCTAAGTTGTTTATTTTTAAAATGATGTCGTTTCATCTCTGCAACTCTCGAGCATCATTACGACTTTCATCCCTTGCTTCGACAACATGCTTAAATCATCATTAGGCCTCGGAAAAGTATTCAAATCATTTGGAAATTTGAATCGATCTTCATCCTTGCAAGAATACTCCTGGAGCAATAGAAAAATTAATTCTCTCAATTGATTAAAAACTCAAATCTGTCTTACAAAAGAATTGATCCCCATTATATAAGGACTAGGGGTAGATCAAGAATCAATCTAAACCATTAAATATTAAGAAAGTAATCCTAAGGTTGAAAACTAACCTTAAAAACGAAAATAGCAAAAATTACAAAACTGCCATTATAATCTGAAAATAGCTAAATTAGTAAACTGCCATTATAATCCGAAAATAGCTAAATTACGAAACTGCCATTATCATCCAAAAAATAGCTAAAATTATGAAATTGCCATTCTAAGTTGTTTATTTTTAAAATGATGTCGTTTCATCTCCGCAACTCTCGAGCATCATTGCGACTTTCATCCCTTGCTTGGACAACATGCTTAAATCATTATTAGGCCTCAGAAAAGTGTTCAAATCATTTGGAAACTTGAATCGATCTTCATCCATAATTCTTTTCACAAGTCCAAGCATTCCCTCTTTGATCTTCTTAGCTTGAGAACGCGTCACTGGTCCACTTGGCAACGTAATGTCCTTATCACGAACATCCATTCTAGAAGAGAGCTCGATGCCCACATCATTCCCTCACTCTTCAAAAAGATTCGTCCTCGAATCTGCATCCATGTCAAAAGGAGAAATATCAGCAACATTAAATGATGCAGACACATTATTCTCACCTGGAAGATCAATCTTGTATGCATTGTCATTGATTCTTTCGAGCACTTGAAAATGTCCATCACCTCTAGCATCCAACTTAGACTTCTTTTTGTTAGGAAACCTTTCCTTCCTCAAATGTACCCAAACTCAATCACCTGGTTCAAATATCACTTGTTTGTGCCCTTTATTAGCCTTTTGCGCAGTTAACTTATTCCTCTTCTCAATCTGTAGTCGGGCCTTCTCGTGTATAGCTTTAACTAAGTCCGCCTTCTCTTGTCCATCTAAGTTAGCAAGTTCACTCAAAGGTAAAGGCATCAAATCCAATACAGTTAAAGGATTAAAGCCATATACAATCTCAAATGGTGAAAATCCAGTAGAAGAATGAATAGCACGGTTATAAGCAAATTCAAGAAAAGGCAAACAATCTTCCCAAGATTTTAAGTTTTTACCAACTACAGAACGCAGTAAAGCACCTAAAGTTCTATTCACCACTTCCGTTTGTCCATCGGTTTGTGGATGACAAGTAGTAGAATACAAAAGCTTAGTACCCAACTTTCCCCACAAAACTTTCCAAAAGTGACTCAAGAACTTGACATCTCTATCCGAGACTATTGTCCTAGGTACCCCATGCAATCTCACTATATCTCTAAAGAATAAGTCAGCTATATTTGTTGCATCATCAGTTTTATGGCAAGCAATGAAGTGCGCCATTTTACTAAATCTATCCACAACAACAAATATACTATCACGACCCTTCCTAGTTCTCGGCAACCCAAGAACAAAATCCATGGAGATATCAACCCATGGTTCCGTTGGCACAGGAAGATGGGTGTACAAACCATGTGGCATAGACCTAGATTTAGCCTGTCTACATGCAATACATTTAGCACATATTTTTTCAACATCCCTACGCATGTGTGGCCAAAAGAAATGTTCAGATAAAATATCTAAGGTCTTATGCACACCAAAATGCCCCATGAGACCACCACTATGTGACTCTCTAACAAGCAATTCTCTAATCGAACAATTGGGCACGCATATCCTATGTCCACGAAACAGAAATCCTTCATGTTTATAGAATTTATGAAAAACACCATTTCCACATGCAGCATATATTTCACCAAAATCATCATCACTAGCATACATGTCTTTTAATTGTTCAAAACCCAAGAGCTTAGAAGTAAGAGTAGTGATTAAGACATACCTCCGAGACAAAGCATCGACCACCACATTCTCCTTACCTTGCTTATAACAAATCACGTACGGAAGGGTCTTTATGAACTCAACCCATCGTGCATGCCTCTTGTTGAGCTTTCCTTGCCCCTTGATATGCTTCAACGACTCATGATCAGTGTGAATCACAAACTCCTTCGGGAACAAGTAATGCTACCACACCTCTAAAGCATGGAAAATGGCATACAACTCTTTGTCATACGTCGAGTAGTTGAGTTGAGCTCCATTCAATTTCTCACTAAAATATGTTATGAGACATTTTTCCTGCAATAAAACAGCATCTATACCAATCCCAGAAGCATCACATTCAATTTTAAAAGTTTTGTCAAAATTAGGTAATACAAGAATAAGAGCAGAACATAACTTATCTTTTAGAGTTTGAAAAGCTATCTCTTGGTCCTTACCCCATTTAAACCCTACCTCTTTTTTGACAATCTCATTCAATGGTGCTGCTATGGTAGAAAAGTCCTTCACAAACCTTATGTAGAACCCAGCTAGTCCATGAAAACTTCTTACCTCAGAAACACTCTTAGGTGTGGGCCATTCTCGGATAACCTTCACCTTTTCCTCATCAACCTCAACACCACGTGCACTCACAACAAAGCCAAAAAATATTAGTCGATCAATGCAAAAAGTACACTTTTTAAGGTTGGCATATAACTTTTCCTCCTTAAGAACTTCTAAAACTGCCCTAACATGCTCTACATGGTCATCTAGATTTTTACTATAAATTAATATGTCATCAAAATAGACAACCACGAATTTCCCTATAAAATTTCTTAGGATATGGTTCATTAGTCTCATAAAGGTACTAGGCGCATTAGTCAAGCCAAAAGGCATAACTAACAATTCATATAAACCATACTTAGTCCTAAATGCAGTTTTCCATTCATCCCCAGGTTTCATCCTAATTTGGTGGTATCCACTTTTCAAGTCTATTTTAGTGAACACACAAAAACTGTGCAATTCATCCAACATGTCATCTAACCTAGGTATAGGGAAACGATACTTTACCGTAATCTTGTTGATGGCTCTGCAATCCACGCACATCCTCCACATGTCATCCTTCTAAGGAACCAACAACACCGGTATAGCACATGGGCTTAAGCTTTCCCGCACATATCCTAATGCCAATAGCTCCTCCACTTGCCTTTGAAGTTCCTTATTTTCCTCAGGGTTGCTTCTATATGCCGGTCGGTTTGGAAGGCTCGCTCCAGGCACCAAGTCTATTTGATGTTCAATGCCCCTTATTGGTGGTAATCCTTTGGGCAATTCCTCCGGGAAAACTTCTTCAAATTCTTTCAACAAAGAAACAAAAATACTAGGCAAACATGGGTTAAGGTTAGCTTTAGAAAAATAAAACTCCTTAAACCTCACGAGAACTAGTGCTCTCTTGCATAAGCATGCTCCTTTCATATCTCTCATTTTTGCATAGAAATTCTTTTTCTTTTCACTCCTCACTTCACTCATGTTTTTCTCACAAGTGTTTTGACTCTCCATTGGGCCTTTATTTTTTTTCTTTTCTCTCATGGCCTCTTTTCCCTCATTCTTTTTCTTAGTCTCACTTCCCATATCCTCATTTGTAGGTTTATTCATCTTCAATTGATCAAGGTACACCTCTTTTGGAGATAGAGGTGCTAGAGTGTGCTTCTTCCCCTTGTACTCAAAAGCATACCTATTCCTATGCCCATCATGAACAACTCTCCTATCGAATTGCCACGGCCTACCCAACAAAATGTGCCCGGCTTGCATAGGTACTACATCACACACAACCTCATCAACATACTTTCCAATTTCGAATGCAACCTTCACTTGTTTGGTTACCTTCACTTCCCCACTGTCATTCAACCATTATAATCTATAGGGATTAGGATGCTTCTCACATTTCAAGCCCAATTTCTCTACCAAAGTAGTGCTAGCTACATTGGCACAACTTCCTCCATCCACTATCAAACTGCAAATTTTTTTACCCACCATACATCTAGTGTGAAGGATATTCTCCCTTTGCTCTAAACTCTCCTCCTTAACTTTAAGGTTTAAGGCTCGCCTAACAACTAGAGACTCTCCCCTCATAGCATACTCTATGTTCTCCTCATCACTAGAATTATCCTCCATTGGTGGCACCTCGTTATCACTATCATTCTCAGACTCCGAAACAATTTCACTACCCTTCAACAACATAGTCTTCTTATTAGGACATTCAGAAGCAATATGTCCTAACCCTTGACATTTAAAACACTTTATCTCCCTATGTCTAGTAGTGGTAGTAGAAGAAGAAGAAGAATTAGGAGTACCTTTAGGTGTGCTGGCACTCTTATCCTTATTCTTGAAATCGAAGCTCTTCTTTTTGTCCTCAGGTTTCTCCCACTTTAAATTCCATTTAGAGTTGGAATTTGAGAAGCTTCGAGTAGTCCATTTTCTTTTAAGTTACTTTTCCACCTTGATTGCCATGTTCACCAAGTCTTCCATCTCTACATATGGATGTAGTTCCACAGTGTCGGCAATCTCTCTATTGAGTCCACTTAAGAATCGAGCCATGGAAGCCTCTCGTTCCTCATCTATGTTGGCTCGGATTAGGAGCATCTCCATCTCCTTGTGGTACTCTTCTACCGTCCTTGTTCCTTGGGAGAGCCGCTGCAACTTTTGGTGTACCTCCCGGTAATAAGAAGATGGTACAAATCTTCTTCTCATCACCCTTTTCATCTCGCCCCAAGTTACAATTTGATCTTCACCATATCTCCTCCTAGTCTGCAATAATTGTTCCCACCAAACCAAAGCATAATCGGTAAACTCTACAGCGGCGAGTCTTACCTTTTTCTCATCCGAGTAGTTGTGGCAAGCGAAAATTAGTTCAACCTTGCTTTCCCACTCCAAATATACTTCAGCGTCATGTCTCCCCTTGAATGGTGGTATTTGCATCTTTATGGAGCTTATGTTGTCGTCCCTCCTTTCTCTCGGCTCATGTCTCCTAGCCCTTGGTTCCTCCCTCCTTGGACGTCTCCTCATTGAATGATTTGAGACTTCATCATCCTCGAAAATCGATAGTTCTATATCTCTAGTTCGCGAACCATCTCTCCTTGGGTTATTTGTGGCGGTCATAGAGATTTCATTTACCTTATCATTTAATTCATCCATCTTCATGTTTAACCTCAGCAATTCTCCTGTGAAGGCCTTGTATAAGAGCTTCATGTCCGGTGTCATCTCCTTTTCGTGCTCTTCCTCGGAATGAGCGGCTTCTTTTCCTTCTCTTCTTGGCATCTTAGTTTCTACAAGACAAGATTAGTAAAAAGAAAATCCTTACTTCTCTCCCTCACGTGTTTCACTCTTTTTAATGGTAATTACGCTCGTGTTTCACACAATTTTGGCTTTTACCCTCAATGTGCTCACCACTCAAGCCTTTTACCACTCACAATCTCCAGAATCAAGTTGCACGTTAGAGTTAAATACAACAAATCAAAGCAAGAAAAATAATTATCACAATCTCAAAACCTAACCAACGAAAGAAACTAGATCAAAAGAAAAGCAAAAATAAGAATTAGAGTAATGGAAAGCAAATATTACCCTAAGCAAAAAAAGAAAAAGAAAAAAACAAACAAAATTCAGATTTTTTTTCTTTTTCAGGAATGCCTTGTGGACAGACCTGCCCAAGTGTGACTCAAGGTGCAACCCCAGGCGCCTGTAGTGCGATTAGGGTTTTTTTTTTTTACTTGTTCTCTTCTTTGAATAAAAAAAACCCTAAATCAACAAGATAAAAAAAATGCACGGATCAAACACAACTTTTTTTTTTATATTTCTTTTGGGAATCAAAGTATTATGAACGAAGAACACAAAGAAATTGAAAACAAAGATAGATAGGTACTTATCTCAACCAATGCTCTGATACCAATTGATGCGGAACCCCAAGATTAAAGAATCCGAAACCCCAAACACACAAGAAATATTGAACAGTAATTGGAAACAAGAACCCGCCCTACCAAACCCTTAGATAACTTGTATCTAAAAACGTGGATTAGAAGGCTAGGGAAAGAGAAGAATAATCGCCACAAAGTATTTCTACGTTGATAAGATAATTCAACTCCTAATACAACAAGAAGAAGAAATTGATTCCTCACCTTGCAAGAATACTCCTGGGAGCAATAGGAAAATTAATTCTCTCAATTGATTAAAAACTCAAATCTGTCTTACAAAAGAATTGATCCCCCTTTATATAAGGACTAGGGTTAGATCAAGAATCAATCTAAACCATTAAATATTAAGAAAGTAATCCTAAGGTTGAAAACTAACCCTAAAAACGAAAATAGCAAAAATTACAAAACTGCCATTATAATCCGAAAATAGCTAAATTACGAAACTGCCATTATCATCCGAAAATAGCTAAATTACGAAACTGCCATTATCATCCGAAAAATAGCTAAAATTACGAAATTGCCATTCTAAGTTGTTTATTTTTAAAATGATGCCGTTTCATCTCCGCAACTCTCGAGCATCATTACGACTTTCATCCCTTGCTTGGACAACATGCTTAAATCATCATTAGGCCTCGAAAAAGTGTTCAAATCATTTGGAAACTTGAATCGATCTTCATCCATAATTATTTTCACAAGTTCAAGCATTCACTCTTTGATCTTCTTAGCTCGAGAACGCGTCACTGGTCCACTTGGCATCGTAATGTCCTTATCACGAACATCCATTCTAGAAGAGCGCTCGATGCCCACATCATTAGGCTTCGTTGGAATTAAAGAGGAAAAGCCAATGGTTACCCAATTTATCAAAAACCATAGCTAGAATCATCAAATATTGGCGGGTCAACAAAATAGATCGCACATTCTAGTCCTTTGATCTTCTAAAATTTGATAATTCTAGCCACAGTTTTAAGCGATTTGGCTATGGTTGCCTATGCCTCTTCAAATTTAATGGAGTCCAATGATCAACTTGGTGCATAGACCATAAAAACTTCATCTCAATTCAACTTTTATATTACACTTCGATGGTTTTCATTTTTTTTTATTTGTAATTAACTTAAAATATATAGATTACAAACTACTTAATTATTCACGAAATAAAAGTCAAAAAATTTAATGATACCATTTAGATTCAAAACCTCAGCAAAAATCAATTTTTTTGGCATATACGCGAGATATTTTTCAGATACAGAGAGGCGAAAAATTGTGTTATTTTTTATATAGGAAAAAATGACATAATTTATTTTAAAACTGTTCATTATGTACGATGTACATGAGAATAACGAATTTTTTAGATGGAAATGGATATAAAAACTACTGGTGCAACTTTTTTGTAAATACTAAATTGCCAAAAAAAAATTTTGTAATATCTATTTATAATATTCAACATAGTTAATGTATTTTCGGTGCAATTAAACTTATAAATTAGTAAAACATGACCTTCACGTTCTAAAACTTCTCATTTTATCGTCATTTCACATTATATATTTTTTTCATATTCTCATTATATCGTCTAAAATTATCGTATCGGACAAGCTTTATGAACTGTAACTTTTTTTTAGTTTTTTGCCTAGATTTTCTCACTAACTCAGAAACTCTTTTCTCTCTTCTTCTTTCTTCTTTCCATTTCCCGACGTCAATCTATTCATTTTTTTCCTCCTCCTTCAATGGATCCGAACCTCGACGATTCCGACGATTTCTTATCCGGCGCCGGCGTTGGAACCACTCCCTCCTACTCCGATGACCTCCTCACGCCGTCTGCTCCCTCTTCTCAATTCCTCGACTCCTCCGACGACGAAGACGAGCGGCGAAGCGACGTGAACCAAAACGGCGCCGTTTCACTGGAGTCCACCTCTAAGCGCCTCGATTACATGCTCCAATTCCTCGACCGCAAGCTCTCCATGAAGAACAACGACAATAACTATTCCACTAGTTGTTCCACCAACTATGTGACTTCCATTCTGGATAGCAATTACGACCAAAACGACGTCGCCGACCAGCAACAAAACGCTCCGCTGCCTGAGTTCGTTGCCAGAGGTGGAGGCGCCGGAATCTTCAGACTGCCGCTTCGGGCCGCCGTGCACCCCAATCGCCCTCCGAGCCTCGATGTGAGGCCTCACCCGCTTAGAGAGACTCAGATTGGTCGATTCCTTCGCATCATTGTAGCTTCACGCTCTCAATTGTGGGCTGGTGCTGAGTGTGGACTTAGGATTTGGGACTTGAACCGTCTGTATGGAGCTTCGACGACGAAAGGTCATGGCGATACGCTGCCGTTTAGGGAGTCAGTGAAGACGGCGCCGGCTCTGTGTTTGGTGGCGGATGAGGGGACTAGCGTGGTTTGGAGTGGGCATAGAGATGGCAGGATTAGGTGTTGGAGGATGGATCAAGAAATTGGTATTGGGGTTGAGTCTGGTTGTGGTACGGAGACTCTTTTCAAGGAAGGGTTGTCGTGGCAGGCTCATAGGGGTCCTGTTCTTTCGCTTGTTATCTCTTCGTATGGTAAATATTGCTCTTGCTTCTTCTCGTTGATGCAATTTGTATCTCTGTGTTTCCTTTTTTCCCTATTACTTCGTTATTTTGGTTCTGTAGTGTAATTGTCATCTCAGAATTTTTTAAGATTAGCAACGAAATTTAGTTGAAAATAGCAATGACATATACAAATTAACCAGAGATTAGGATTTTTAGGAACAATAGATAAATGGGTTTTTAAAATAATACGGCCTCTTATTATCCAATAAATCAAAGATGGGGCCATAAAAATAATAGCTCCCGAGGCTCAAAATTGGTTATTGAAATCCAAAAACATATTTTTATGTGTTGAAAAATCTTTTTTGCTCTACATTGGAAAATATACTAACACTCATTCTGGTTTAAGATATCTTCACAATAATCGTGTAAAGTTTCATTTTCTTCATTGCTTCTCCTTGGGATCTTTTTTCTTTTATAATGGTCTTTTGCGTTAGCCACATGTGACCTAACACTTAGTCAATCAAAATTAATTTTTTGATGGAAAATTTACCCACATTATTTATAGATATGTGGCCACCCTCTTATTTACACTTTGTGGTAAGTGCTGCTTGCATAATTTAATAAGAAAGTGAATAATTACTTTTTGTTTATGAGGACGTGGAATCTAAGATCAGAAAAATAAGGCTTATGTTGTCTTCCAGTCTATACTGGATTACATGTTGCTAAGGCACGAGCCCAAGCAAATTATTTGAAGAGAAAGTTATGTAATAATTAAGAATATAAACTGACATTTTGGAAAAAAAGAAAAAATTTGGTGGTATTTTTGGGGTAGATACCCTATTATTTTCCCTCCACAAGCCTATTCTTTTTTATTATTTTCTCTCAACTATTTGTTTTGGATTACCTATCCTATCTCTCAGTATTTTAATTGAATATTATGACTGCAACCTCTATTTGTTGAATTAAAGCTTGTTTTTTGGGCAATTATGAACAAATATAGAAAGTTAAATCTTGATGGTGGTATTTTCTTACCAAGCAATATTTTTTTTTGCCACTGGTAGCTAAAATAAAGAAAAGAGTGTCTGGCCATAAGAGAAAGGACTTGCAATGCCACAAACTTTCTTTCTAGTACTAAAGTCTGTAACATTGTATAGTTGGTTCTAAAGATACACATAAACAATATTACCTGTTGATCCTTTGAACTAATCATTCAGCTTTACAAGTGGAATCACAAAAATAGTCCCTGTTTGTTTTCCAGTTTTTCATTATTTTGCTCCCTTCTTTTCCTTCCTTTGATGCAGGGGATCTGTGGTCTGGTTCAGAGGCTGGTGTCATTAAAATATGGCCTTGGGAAGCCATCGAAAAATCTCTTTCTTTAACCACTGAAGAAAGGCCCATGGCTGCATTAATAGTTGAGAGGTCGTTCATTGACCCTAGGGGCCAAGTGGCTGTAAATGGTTTTGGTAATGTATTAACTTCTGATGTTAAGTACTTGTTATCGGATACTTCTAGAGCGAAAGTGTGGAGTGCTGGTTATTTATCGTTTGCACTATGGTATGCCTTCATTATAAGTATATTACATTGGTGGATTTGCAGATTTGTTTTTGGAGCAAAGTTATCTCTTCTTTGTATATGATTATAAAATAAATCTGAAACTCTTATTTGTTCAGTATCAAGTATTTATCTACTTGATAATGTTTTTCATTAATACTCTTATTAAGTAAATCAATACTAAAAGAATATCACTTAACTTTTGTAGAGTTGTTCAAGTAATATTATATCCTTTTGTTGTTTTTGTTATGCTGAAACCACCTACTCCAATCGCTCTTCAGTTTTTTTTTTTCCCTCTCTGTATCTATGAAGCCGGGTACTCTAATCAGTTAACTTTTTAATTAATATCCAGATATGATGACTGTGAGAAGAAATTGAGTTTGATTTTTTTAGCCACCATTTTTGTTATCATGTGCTTAGCTTCTTTATCTAATGCAATGACATTAGGCTTTTTGGTTCATAGCACACATCAGAAGAAACATTCTGTGGGAATTTAAGGGCTTATCAATGTTTCCTTATAAAACATTAGAAAAATGAATTACTTTTGTCACATCACTATCTGAAAATAAAGACAATATTGGTTTCTGGCGATGGAAGAATTTTTATTTTGAGCTTTAACTTATGCAGTTCTCTCTCCAATAACATGATTTATGTGCTATGTGTGTGTGTGTGTATTGTGTATTTTTGCATATTATGTGATGCGCATGCGGTACATGTTTCTATATTTCTAAATGATGACATGTAAGTCCATGGATTATGCTACTAGTTGTTATATTACAGGGATGCTCGTACAAGGGAGTTACTGAAAGTGTTCAATACAGATGGCCAGATTGAGAATCGAGTGGACATATCAGCAATACAGGACTTCTCTGTGGAATTTGTTTCTGGAGCTAAAAAGGAGAAAGCACAAAATTCTGTGGGCTTCTTTCAGCGCTCACGTAATGCTATAATGGGAGCAGCAGATGCTGTTCGTCGAGTTGCAGCGAAGGGTGGCTTTGGAGATGATAATCGAAGAACTGAAGCACTCGTGATGACTGTTGATGGTATGATTTGGACTGGATGTACAAGTGGCTTACTTGTGCAGTGGGATGGAAATGGCAACCGTATTCAAGATTTTCATTACCATCTTTTTGCTGTTCAATGCTTTTGCTCGTTTGGTCTGAGAATATGGGTGGGCTATGCAAGTGGTACTGTCCAGGTACTGGACCTTGAGGGTAATCTTCTTGGAGGATGGGTAGCTCACAGCAGTCCCGTTATAAATATGACTGCAGGTGCTGGTTTTATGTTCACCTTGGCTAACCATGGTGGTATACGTGGATGGAATGTTACATCACTAGGACCTCTTGACAGTATAGTGCGTTCAGAGTTGACTGGCAAAGAATTTTTGTATACACAGATAGAAAATTTGAAAATATTAAGTGGTACATGGAATGTTGGACAAGGTAGAGCATCTCATGACTCACTTATATCCTGGCTAGGTTCTGTGGCCATTGATGTTGGCATTGTTGTTGTTGGATTGCAAGAAGTTGAAATGGGTGCTGGTTTTCTTGCCATGTCTGCAGCTAAAGAGACTGTAAGTTATAATACAATAAGTTATGTTTTCTTTCCTTTCTTTCCCTTAACTTTCTTTCTTTTATTTCTCATTGGACTTAGGTTTCAAGTCAAAATTATTTTTAAGGAGTATGTGTCCTTTAACTAAGAAGATTGGGTAAAAAGAAAAAAGTAAAAAAGTTATTAAAGATGTTTTTAAGAGGAAACTCCCCCAAATGACAAGTCAAAACTAAAAGTATCGCGTTTGTAAGAAACAAAACTAGCAAATGAAAAAGAGAACTTGATCATTTATATTAAAGAAAGATTAAAAAGTGATGCTCCACTTCGCCTACTTTTCTAACTATAAAGCAAACTCAAATATGAAGTGCACCCTCTGTGTTTGGCTCCTCTAACCAAGTACAGTAGTCTGGTGCTCATATTTTGCTTCCCCTATGGATCAACCTTCTGCTGACTTGCCACACTCTTCCATTGTAGTCTCTAACTGATCGTATAACCAATACAAATGCCTCTTGATTGTTATTGACCCACAATTTTTTTGTATCTACGGATTTAAGTGCTCCTTTGTATGCTTTAATCTGATGGGTGGTTATCTTATTATTTTATTCTTGTGAATGAAGGGATGAAAATATAAAATTATGGCTAGATGATTGTATTCATGTCGTTGTTAGATGCATAAATATCCTTACATTACGTGTTTCCATTTGTCACTGGCTTCTATTTTGCTTTTCTGTAGGTGGGTCTTGAGGGGAGTTCTGCTGGGCAGTGGTGGCTGGATATGATTGGAAAAACATTAGATGAAGGATCAACATTTGAACGTGTTGGTTCTAGACAGTTGGCAGGCTTGCTTATTGCTGTGTGGTCAGTTCTTTTCGTAGGAACATCCTTTGTGAACTTTTGTTATACATATACATATATATATATATTTATATTACACTATTTGCAATTCAAGTAAGTTGTCATCAACTTTAGTCATATAATATATAAAGCTGATTCCTTTTGTCCTACAAGGTTAATGTTTTCATTTTTCTCATTCATACAAAGTTATTTCATAGCATGGTTGCATAATGTTGTATCAAAATTAAATATAAAGCAATGTAATGATAGAATTTCTTCTGAAGTTTAGGAAAACCGCATTTATTTGCAGCTGTTGATAGTGCTTCATTGCATTTACTCATTTAATCTTCTTACTATGGCCTCTACCCTTCATGATTTTCTCATGTGATAGTTGAATTTTGTCTATCAGGGTGAGAAGTAATATTAAGGCTCATGTTGGAGACGTTGATGCAGCAGCAGTTCCATGTGGCTTTGGGCGAGCTCTTGGTAATAAGGTCTGGCTGTCTCTTTTAGCTGATTTCATGGTTAATAAATTTGGGCTTTTTTAATTTCATTCATTTAAAGGCTCTCTGTTAAGAAAATAAAACTAACAAGATAGACATGATCATAGTTATTTTTTGTTCTTAGATGGATTATGTTAGCTTTATACATTGCATTTGTATATTATATGGTCAGACCATATATCTGATGAAAAATTAATTTGAATGTCAATTATAAACTATAAATGAGTCTGTTTCATTTTCCTTTAGATGTATTGCTAGTTATTACTGAATGAAATGTAAAACCCATTCCACTTTTAGTTAATCAAAATGTCCCAGTTCTTGTTTTGATTTAAGTCTTGCAATATACACTAGATGGTTTGCATTTTCCTTTTACATACACATAGCAGCTGGATATTTTTGCTCATATAGTGCTATATTTAGTGGAATGGATTTTCATTATGTCATTTAGGCTGTTCTTATTATTGATGTGGCGAAAGGTTGTCTGAGCAGGGAGCTGTTGGATTGAGAATCAGAGTGTATGACCGGATAATGTGCTTCGTTAATTGTCACTTTGCAGCTCATCTAGAAGCAGTTATACGGCGCAATGCAGACTTCGATTATGTATATCGGACAATGACCTTCAGCCGCCCGACCAACATTTTCAATGCTGCTGCTGGTACAGTGCTGTACCTACTCTTGTACTGTTCACTTGCCTTCTTAATGTGTATATTATGTCTTGTTTATTGATCTGGCTTGCCATTGGTCCTTTCTATTGCAGCTGGTGCTTCATCTGCTGCTCAAACATTTCGTGGTACCAATGTACGTATATAATTTGATTGGCATTGCAACTTATTTGGTTTTTAAGTTATTTGTTACAGGGCTAATTTTCTCCACCAGTGTGATAAAGCATTGATTCCTTCACAGGTTGTTGGTGCTCACTCTGCAGAAGGGATGCCTGAGTTATCTGAAGCTGACATGGTCATATTTCTAGGTGATTTTAATTATCGGCTTGATGGTATATCTTATGATGAAGCTAGAGATTTTGTTTCGCAAAGATGCTTTGATTGGCTCAGAGAAAAGGATCAGCTCCGAGTAGAAATGGAAGCTGGAAACGTCTTTCAAGGAATGCGCGAAGCAGTTATTACATTTCCTCCTACATACAAGTTTGAAAAACACCAAGTTGGCTTATCAGGTGCGATTTTCTTTATTATGCAGTTCAATATAACTGTATTGGCTATGGTGAAATGTTATTATTTGAACCCTGACTGAACTGTTTAGCATTTCTAGTAACTACTTGATTTGTTTATGGAATTTCTTCAACCTTTGTGGTGCCTGGAACTAAATGCAATTGTAAGTTTGTGCTTCCAATGAGATATTTGAAGGGGCGAAAGGTCTTTGAATAAGCATTGCAGTTTCTTTCTTAAAGATTTCTTGATCAAGGCTGTTGAAAAAGCTTCTTAATTTAGACTCTTTTAAATTGTCCATCTGCAGGTTATGATTCTGGGGAAAAGAAGCGCATTCCAGCTTGGTGTGATAGAATCCTCTACCGTGATAGCCGTTCAACCTTAGTATCCGAATGCAGTTTAGAGTGTCCTGTCGTCTCTTCAGTAGTGCAGTGAGTTTTATTTAGCATAACATATTCCTTTCATTTGTGGAGAATGCAATAGATACTGTTTTTCCAAATATTTTTGGACGTGTATTTTTCAAGGCCATTTTTAGATCACTTCAAGCCCCTAGAGGTTTATTAGCATGATTAGACCTTGTTCAACTTTTTTAACATGTCTGCTGTAGAGGCCAAATTCAGACCACATTTTCTTGATGGCTATTGTGCTCATCAAATTTCATGCTGGCTGGAATCTTCTTGCTGTTTGGTTTACCTGAAAGGCCATCTCAGTGTTTTATGTGGCAACAAAATGGATACAACTCATATGACAAAATATGCACCCCTTGAATTAACTGAATTTATTGACATCCACCTAGTTGCAATTTTTGTGTGTGTGTGTGTGTAGTCCTGCTATGGTAAGCTTGCAAGCTTACCTTATGGAATGTGTATAACGTTTTTCTACATCTGGCAACATGACGCGTATGACATTTTTATATGTCCCGCAACATGTTGCCAGACGTAGAAAAACATTTATGCCTGCAACAAGGTAAGCATGCAAGCTTACCGTAGAAAAATTACACACACACACACAATATATAGTAATTTTGTAATGTTAAGGTATAATATATATGCTTGTGTTTTTCAACCATTCCTTTCCTGGGTAATTTGACATCTCCTGTTCAATAGATACGATGCTTGCATGGATGTGACAGACAGTGACCACAAACCTGTTCGTTGCATATTTACTGTTGATATTGCTCGGGTAGATGAATCAGTTAGGAGACAAGAGCTTGGGGAAATTTTTAATTCGAATAAGAAAATCAAATATATGCTTGAAGAATTATGCAAGATTCCGGAGACTATTGTCAGTACAAACAATATAATCCTTCAAAACCAGGACACATCCATCTTAAGAATTACAAATAAAAGTGGGAAGAAAGATGCTTTATTTGAAATAATTTGTGAAGGACAGTCTACTATTAGGGATGATGAACTTGCATCAGATCATTGCCGTAGAGGTTCCTTTGGCTTTCCACTATGGCTTGAGGTAACTTACCTTACTCTGAAGTCTGAAATATGTGGTTTTTTTTTTTATATAGCAATTGTGCTCAAGATGAGTTTACATCAAATTCAAAGCTATGAATGATAGTTTTATTTATGAGCCTTTGGCTTAAAAATCCAAATTTTATCATAAGCATTCATACTAATGATTCTTCTATTGCCAGTTTGATTATTTGAAAAATTTACTTTAAGTTTCAGCAGGAAAAAATTGTCCTTTTGGTGTCAAGCAAAGTAATTATTGGTTAAATTTGCATTATTGATTAGGCAATTAAGTTGAAAAAAAAGAACCATAAGAAATTCTTCATAGTATGGTTATCTTTGTTCGCTGCCTCAGTTTAGGTATTTTAGTTAACAATTCTTGATGTTCTATATTATCCCAAAACTCATGATTTCCACAGATAAAATAATCTTTTCATTGCTGGGTAGTGGGTATTAGCATTGCTTCAGTTTTTTTGGCAACTCACAAGGCTGACTCCCCAAAATAGACTGGGTAATATAGATATGTTTCCTCCCGATTTCAAGTTTTTATGCGAAATTGTGCTATCCTAAATGCATGCATCACTAGCTTATTTATTGTAGTAGTTAGTTGCTTATTGTTGTGCCTCTTTCAAATTTTAATTGTCTTCTGCACTTTAGAAAATATTAGTATAAACTTACTGAAAGTTTTTCTCAGGTTCCTGAAATCTTAATTTAGTACTCTGATAAAAAAAAAACAAAAAAATCTAGTTCATTTATTGGTCTTGCTTTTGAATCAGGTCATTCCAGCAGCTGGCATTATCAGACCGGATCACATTGTAGAGGTGTCTGTTCATCATGAGGATTTCCAAACCCTTGAAGAATTCGTTGATGGCGTCCCACATAACTGGTGGTGTGAAGATGCAAGAGATAAGGAAGTTAAATTAGTGGTTAAGGTGCGTGGGAAGTACTCAAACAAGACTAGTGACCATCGCATTCGAGTGCGCCACTGTTTTCCATCCAAGACGAAGCAAATTGGTCATGACCCTGACACTAGGCAACTCAAAGGAGCCGTTCTTCACCGATCCGATGTCCAACACCTTAGCAGTTCCTATGATGTGGTTGACCACCTGAGAAATTTGCATAGCCCTTGAAGTTGCAAACCCTTTTATTGGTGAAAAATGCACTTGTTCAGGTGAGGCAGAGAAAAAGGTGCTGAATCATCCTCCTCTTAGTCAAACATTAATTCTCCAGAATCTCGGTGTAAATACATGAAAATCCTGGTTGGCCTTGCGAGGCCTTTTTTTTAATATTTTGCTTTTGCAGAGTCTTCATCAAGTTTGGTGTCATTCTTTGAACTTTATTCAGTTTGCAAGCAAAAGCCAGCAAACGCCTAGTCCAATTTATTTATAATCTTCAGGGCCGGTTTTTCAGTCATAAAGTGTACAGAAAAAGGGAATACAAAAAGCAGCGTAGAGGGTGTGTATGTATGAGTTTTTAAATTTTCCCATTTTCTTGTCTGATTTCTGAGAGTGTATTGACAATATTTGACATCGAATTAACGCAACTTCTTGGCTTTTCTTCTTTTGTTTCTTGTTGCAAGTATTCACGTGACAGTATTTAAATAATAATAAAGCGAAAAGTAAATTCTTCTGTACGGACTACGGAAGAAACAATGCATGAACAATATTATGTATTTAGTGTTCTTTTTTTTTTACACCAACAGTTATAAAAGCAAAATTTGTTTAATATGTACATTTAATATTGTTATGTGCAATGTGAATATAGAAATATCCTATTATTGTTGTTGTTATTTTGTAAATTGACATGCAATAAGATTTAAAATATATGTGCATGAATCTCAATATTATAGTTAATTACAAAACTCCTAGACTTTTCTATTCCCTTGTGATCCTAAAGAATCTGAAGGGCTGCTTGGATATTATAGGAAGCTTTTTCTATGATAAGCACAGCAGATAAGTTATAGTCAAGAGCTTCTGTATTGTACCCTGTCTTTTCATGTCTCTGTAAGGATTTGCTTGATTGTAGAGATTAATAAGTTACATAAATATTTAGTTTATATTACTTGTTTATATATATATAAATGAGAATACTTCGTTTGGACCTTTGAGATTTGAGCTGGTTACAATTTAATCTTTAATATTTTAAAAAATGAGAACCAGTGTCCTTTAGAGTATAGATTATATTAATTTAAAAGGTGAGAATTGAACAATAAAGAATGAAGATGATTTTTTAAAATCTGAAAAGAAGATGATGTTTTTTAAACTAAACTCATCAAATTATAAATATATAATTAAATTTTAGTTTTTATAAATTCGAATTTTTAGATAAAATAGTATTAGACTGTGGTTCAATATAATATAAAAGCTAGAAGTTCTGAATTTATTTGTGCTAGCTTTTCAAAAATTATTTCATTGTTCTTGTGTGTTGGACTTTCTATAGATTTCTTCCCACATTCATGTCGGTATCTATTGGATTTAATTCGGTAGATTTTATCCGTACATTTTTCCATCTACACTTAAAAAAGAGCTGTTAAAATAATATAACTTAACTCTCTTCCATATCTGAATGGAGGTGGAAGAAATCAATCCTACATAACCAGCTAAACTTATGGCATTGATGACAAGTAGAGCTCTATGGGTTGCTCAATTATTTATGCCACATGGGGTCTCTTTTTTTTGGACATATATATGCTATCATATATCAAAGTCGCAAAGCATGTGGTCCACGCTGAGATATTATATTAAAGAAACAAAGTTGGAATGGTCGATATTAATCATATAATACATAGATAAATATATAGTTTTCTTTTGGTAATAAAATATAGTGTCATGTACATGTATATAGAAATCTCTGGGTAGAAAATTCAAAGTGAGTGTGCTATATAGCCTAATAGGGTGTCCTCACCTTTGGTCGACCTTCAACTATACCATGATGAAGTCTGGAAAAGAAGATGAGAAACAGAAGAAGCAGGCAACAGCAGCAGCAGCAGGGTCGATGAAGCACAGAGTGGCCCCACAAGGCTGCTTCACGGTGTACGTGGGACCCAAGAAGCAGAGGTTCGTGATGGAAACGCAGAGCGCCAACCATCCTCTGTTCGTGAAACTGCTGGAGGAAGCAGAGTCGGAGTACGGATACAGCAGCCACGGGCCTCTTGTGCTTCCCTGCACCGTTGATGTCTTCTACAAGGTGCTGATGAAAATGGAGGTTGCAGATGAAAATGGTGGCTGTGGATTTGGTAGGACCTCATCCTCTCATGCCTCCTACCAATATCTTAGCCCTTTCCATTTGTATGCTGTAAATCAGTTCTAGATATATATTAATTACTTGGTCTTGATGATCTCTCTGTCTTTCTCTCTCTCTCTCTCTGTTTCTGATCTATATATACATATAGTATATATAGTACTGGTTTCCATATATATATATATATATATATAGGAGGGTGTTGAGGGTTTTGCTAGATGAAACTGTTTTTGGGGTTGTGCTTTGATTGGGTAGATGTAATTCTCATACATATATGTAAAAGTGAGAGAGGCTTAATTTCTCTGTGATTTTTGCTGCATGTATGAAAGGTTGAATATATTGTATTAATGCCCAGACTTATAGAATATTGTAATGAAGATGATGATGATGATGATGATAATGAGTAATATAATTTTGGTTTTTTATTTGTGTGTGTCGTATGAATTGTGAATTTTTGAATCAATATTATATTTATGATGCATACACATTAAGGAATTACGTTTATAATTAAGAGTAATTTATTTCAATATGCATATATTGTGGGAACCATACAACAAAAGTCGGATCGATCTTGAATAAAGTAGTATAAAAAATATATCTTCAGAATTTACAGGACCAAAGAAGATCTGAAACTTCATTTTTTTTTCCGTATCTATGCTTCAGCTGAATTATAAATTTTTGGAAATAATTTATAGATCTCTGGAGGCTAGAAAGCAGAGTAATCCCTAGCCTTCAACTAATACTTTTAGCCCAATTAACAGATTTTTTGTGTCTAAATTACTACATAAACGGACTATGTCACTGATTAAGCTAGTTGGGATTCTACTATTATTACTAAAGTTCTAATCATTGGATTACCTTGCTCTTAGAAGATAAATCGAACAAATATATATATGAGTTAATTGAAAATTATGAGTTTGAGTTGTGGTGATCTGTTAATAAATAAAGGTTAAATCCACCATAGTTATGAACATCAAAAGACAAATGATACACGAACTCTGAAAAGTGGAACAAGCCTTGGACTTCGTATATTCTTGGAATAAAAAATTGGGAAATTATAGAGTAAGGAATAATCAAAGTCTTATATTTGAATTTTGCTGACTTATAACACCGACCTAAAAGAAAACGTTGATCATAAAAGCTTTCCCCAAAGTGCATGTCATGCCAACGATTCATAAAATAGGAAATCATAGGAAAATCAAGTAAAAGTTCACCATTTTCAATTTAAATTATAAAATTAGAAGTATTTTATGATTTTAAATTGGATTAAATATATTTTAGCGCCTTCTAAAATTTAATTTGTTCACGAAGTTGCAATAATTAATTTGAAAAAATATTTCAGAATTAAAAAAAAATATGATGAAAAAAATTTATTGAGAAATAAATTATATTTTAGAAATTTAATATAAAAATAGATGAAAAATTTTTTAAAAGAAAAAATATTTAATGAAAAATATTTTAAGATAAAAGAATTTCATAATAAAAGATAATTTTTCAAGATAAAATAAAAAAATTTAAATGAAAAAGAATCAGTTAAATTTTTTAAATATTTAAAACAATTGGTAAAGTAAAATAAAAAATAAAAGGTATAAAAATGCCACATGGATTTTGTTAAATTTATCGTAATTAAATTAAAATATAATTTTTTATAAATTTCAAAATATTAAAGTGCAAATTAATTATAATATTTTTTATCTGAATAAATTGAATTTAAAAAAATATTAAAGTACATTTAACTTTTTAAATTCCTCCAACACAATTGTTTGTGATTTAATTAAAGAGTAATCAATTTTTATTCTCAGATTATTTATAAGTTAGCTATAAATGTACACGCAGTGATTAATAGGTGAGCTTTAAGAATTGTGCAAATGAGTGTAGATTTTAATGGAAGAATATTATTCTCACCGGCAACCTTTTATATTTTACCAAAATTTATTTATTTATGCTTTATTGCATATGAAAAGCTGTCACGAAACAAGCAAAGTCTTTGGCATATATTTATGCCCTGTAAAATCCATATACTAATTTCCAATAAAGTTTTTATGGAGAATTATTCAGTTTTAAGTAGACTTTTTGTAATTTCTTTTAAATTCTTGGACATTTCCACTGAAATTTCCTTAATAATTTTGTAGATTTTTTTTTATATATAATTTTTTTATAAAGTATATATATGGTATATCATTTTTTTTTTGAAACTATAAAATGATAATATCATTTCAAAGTTTGCTTAAAAAAAATACTTGTAATATCTACTCAAATTTTTAAAAGTTAAATATCATTATCTAATATCCTTACCCTCCAAAGTCGTCTCTAAGTGCAACCTATGACAATTAAAAAAAAAAATTAAATATGCATAGGTTAAATCAAAATTTAAAAGTTACAATTTTCTTCTAGATCAAATGATTTTAAATAATTTTTTTAACTAAAGAACACTTGAATACTTGCTTATTTGAAATAAATTTTAACAATAATCAACTAAGTAATTGATATTGTAGTTGTGTGTTGATACGCGGGAAGTCCTTAGCAATATTGAAGAAACTTCTATTTATAACGGACGAGATTTCAGAAAGTTTGTTGCGTTTATGATGTAAGACTTTTTTCAATTTCAATTTTAATACTACTAATTTATATTTATGAAAGTTCAAAGCACGCTATTTTTTAAATAATATAGGACAATTATTATTTTTCAAAATTAAATTTGAATAAATATTAATTTAAAAAAAATTAATGTATGGTCTATGCTTTTCGCATATATTGTTTTAGATCTTGCTGTAAACTGACCAATTCCAGTATTCCATTTTTGGTTGGAATTATATATATATATATATATATGTTTTTTTTGGTGAATATTTTTTTTTGTAATTATATGTATAAACAATAACGTAACTTCATCACAATCATTTTAGTCAGGATGGTACAGTAGCTGCTGATTGTGTTGCTAACCAATCAAAAAGGCGAAGAGGAAGAAAATTTTCTCAAATAAAAACTGGGTTTGGTCGCATGTGAGGGTTAGGTAGGTATGAGGCGTATGACCATAAAACACAAACTGCGTCCAAACATGGTTAGGTAGTTATAAGCTCTGAAAAGGGAAAGGAGTGGCTGAGACTGTGACACACTCCAAACCCACATTGAAGACAAGAAAGGACTATAAACTCAAAAAAAAAAGACAGACCGCTTTTACTTTTCAATCAAATTCCCAGACCACATTGCCATTTGGTTGCATTGTAATGGAGGCAGTTGAAGTAGCTAACAAGCAAGTGATATTCAAAGGGTTTATAGATGGGATTCCAAAAGAGACAGACATGGAAGTGAAGGTCGGGACGATTAGGCTTAAGGCTCCAAAAGGGTCTGGAGCACTTCTGGTTAAGAATCTCTACCTCTCTTGTGATCCCTATATGAGGGGTCGTATGCGTGAGTTCTATGGATCTTATATTCCACCATTTGTTCCTGGTCAGGTAATATTGTGGACCCTCCATCGTTTTCTTGCTTTTTTTTCTTTGGTTCTTCTGTAATCATTATATGTTTCTTTAGCCTAATTTCTATTATGGCTTGCCTTTGAATTATGTGCTATTTATACCCAAATTCTGATTCTGGTTATTGATATTGTTCTTTTCTTCACTTGGCTAATTGATTCTGTCCCAATTCCCAATAGATATTTATATCACAATTGGAACTTTCCCTCTTTTGCTGTGTCCTTATGTTTTCTTAATCGCTTTGACATTTTTAACTGCTCAAACATCCTTAACATGAACTGTTAATTTACAGCCTCTAATTATCTAGCTGATTTAAGCTGACTCAAACCACCAAGACCACCACCTCTGTATTTTCCATCGTTTGCTTTCAAATTGGATAAGTTGCCTTGTCTTGTTATGGATGTAAAACCATAAAAGCAAAATAGAAATCCCAAATGTAGCATTTTTCCTGATGTATAGCTTTGTTATGGAAGTCTTTTTTTTCCAAACTTTCTTAGCAATATTGTACTTTGATGAAGGCACTTGAAGGATTTGGGGTGTCCAAAGTTATTCATTCCGATCACCCAGACTTCAAGCCTGGCGATTTCGTCTCGGGGATGACTGGATGGGAAGAGTACAGCTTGGTTCATAGAACTGGACAGTTAAGAAAAATCCATCCAGATGATCACATCCCTCTCTCATTTCATGTGGGCCTTCTAGGTATGTTATCTATCTGGTACAACAATAAAATTGATATGCATCCATAAATTAGACTGCTTTTCTTTGATATTCAGGAAAATACAAAACTAGTCTTTTTTCCTTTCAGTGTCAGTTCTTTCGATGCTTGGTATCTTTACTTCAAAGTGAAGATATCAGACTTTGATAGGAACTGTTCCACAATGTCATATCGAGACAGTTACACTGGTTAGGATGCAAAGGAAAAGAATATTAAGAATTTAAATGAGTTTATTATGTTGTTCAGCAGAATATACTAGCAATTGCTTACCTATTGCTTTGCTTTGTGTTATTGCTTACAAAACTTTCCTTCTGCTGTCGAAACCCATTTATATATATTCCTTGGGGAACCTAATATTATTGCAGGCAGCTAGCTCTGTCGCTATGCTAACCTCAGAGAGAAGAATAAGGAAGCATACTGTTAGCAATACTTGTATTAGGTCTAGGAGGAAGTTTTTGGCTGATCCACTTGGTGACCTAGCTGTGCTATTGCCAATCGATTTAGTTGTCTAATGCAGTGACATTGAACATATTTCCAAACATGTTTATTACATGTACAGGTATGCCAGGTTTTACTGCCTATGCAGGATTTTTTGAAGTCTGCTTCCCTAAGAAAGAGGAATATGTACTTGTTTCTGCAGCTTCAGGAGCAGTTGGCCAGCTCGTTGGCCAGCTTGCAAAGTTGCATGGTTGCTATGTGGTTGGAAGTGCTGGCTCAAGCCAAAAAGTTGATCTATTGAAAAATAAGCTTGGGTTTGATGAAGCATTTAATTATAAGGAAGAGACCGACTTGAATGCAACTCTGGAGAGGTGTTTCCCACAAGGCATCGACATTTACTTTGATAATGTGGGAGGAGACATGCTTGATGCAGCACTTCTCAAGATGAAGACATTTGGCAGGATTGCTGTATGTGGAATGGTGTCTCAGCAGAGCCTCTCTAAAACCCAAGGGATACACAACTTGTTCTGTCTCATATCGAAGCGCATACAAATGAAAGGATTTCTTCAAAGCGATTACTTGGACTTGTTTCCACAGTTCTTGGAACATGTTAGCAGTTACTACAAGCAGGGGAAGATTGTCTACATTGAAGACATGAATGAAGGCTTGGAAAATGCTCCATCTGCTTTTGCTGGGCTGTTTTCTGGGAAAAATGTTGGTAAGCAGGTCGTTCGTGTTGCTGATGAATGATTTTTTTTCGCCAATCATATAGTGTGTTGGAAAATTGAAGCATCTGCCAGGAAGTCTATGCAGATAATACGTGTAGATTTCTCAATTTGAAAAATCTTTAATGCGACTGATTGCTGCACAAATTAAAATTATCAAGGTGTAGGTATCAATGCTTGAAAGAATGAGAAAAAAAGAAGATATTATAATAATAGATTGCACAAATCAAGGTGTTGTCATGTGCATACTTAAATCTTCGAAATTTCTCAATTTAAAGTTAGGCTGAGTTTTGTAATATTCTTTACATTTTATCTAGCTTGTACTCTGTCAATTTATTTTGAGCATTCACTTCAAGTGAAATATTTGATTTTGTTTCTCTTTATTTTACCTTTTATTTTATTATGTGTGTTATGTATTTTTTATTATTATTTTTCATTATATATTCTTAAGTCCAAAACATGAGATAATTGTAGGATAGTTTGTCAAATGCCATCTAAGATTTGTCAAAACATGACATGATAAAAATAATAGTTTATTTTACCTTTTATTTTATGAAGTGTGTTGGATAGTTTGTCAATGCCATTTAAAAAATGGCTCTCATATCAAATGCGTAAGGAAGTGTAATAATTTGCTTCATATTATTGCATAAAACTCTTGGTCTTGGTTCTTCATGCATAACATGCATGATGATCATAACCATGCATGTATTAAGATGTGAAGTAATTCATATAAAACTTATATATAATAAAGGGCAGTAGGGGAGCAAATGGGTTGATGTTTTTTTTCATTGTCAATGCTTTTTTTTTTTTTTTTTTTTTTTTTTTTTTTTTNTTTTTTTTTTTTTTTTGTGGATTCAAAGTTTTTTTTTTTTTTGAGTCGTAAAATGTAAAAACGACGTCGTATTTATATTTTTGATTAATTAATGGCTTATCCCGGGTTTGGTTGCTGGAATTGGGAATTGCACAATTAAAATGATTCATTTAACTTTTCGTGATTTACAATGTGAATTAGAACTGAAGGGTACGTTAGTAAAATTATGCCACTCTGTCTCCCACTCTCCCTGTCTTTCTTTCAAGAATCAAAGACCTTTTTCAAATCCTTTATGCTTGCATCTTCCATTCTCATCGCCCACAGTGAGGAACAGGACCAACTGATTACAGGGTCATCCCATTTTTTTTCTTTTCTTTTTTGTATTTTGAGTTTTTAAATTTCATACGGTATTTGTATTTTTGTGTTTTTTTTAAAGAGAAATGGGTATTTTTTTTCCAGGGGTTTGATATTCTGTTTGGTTGGTGGAAAAAAAACAGAGGGAAAAAACATTTCAGCGAAGTAACGGCATATGAGTGTTTGGTGAGATTGGAGTGCTTGCTGAACATAATTAAAGCCCTAGGAATCAGCTTGTGCTTCTCTGTTGATGGCTTTACAGCCATATCATATTCACAAACTCTTTTTCTTCATCATCAAAGAAGCGAAACAATTAAGATCTTTGTCTTCATCTTCTTTTACAAATTCTTCATTTTTCATTCCAAGATGGAGATATGGCTCGATAACGTTCTTCCTTTTTTGGGTCTCTCTATTTGCGGTTTATAGATAACGAATGGTTTGCTACAAGGAAGGCTTCACACCATGATCTATAAAGTTGATAAGCTGCAAGGTGAAGGTGTTGGCCATTTCTTCGAAAAGGTGCTGGCCATCTCTCTATTTCGGTCTTATATTTTTGTTTGTCTATCTTATTGGATGGTTTCTCATATGTTCTTTATGAACCTGGCATGTTATGTTTCAGTTGTTGTATTCAAATACATCAAATTTATTGTAATTTTTTTTTTTATGTACAGATATAACTAAGTTGGGAAAATATTTTGTTTGATACTTAAAAATATTCAAAGCTTCGATTTTGAGCTTGCAGATGTATAGTTAAAATTCTTTGCAGAGCGTAATTTTGTAGAGAGAGATAGTAAAGGACGGATTTTGGTGTTGGTGAGTTTGTTTTTTGATATTTTCAAGTTGGCTTTATGGTATTTCGATTTTGATCTTGGTTTCTTTGTTTGTTTTTTATATTCTAAGATGTATTTTTTTTGTGATACAATATTTTATTTTTGGTTTTCTGAAATGGGCTTTTTGAGCATATATTTGCTGCCTGAGATTTGGTGTTGGTAAGTCATTTTATAACGTTTTTTTTTTTTTTTCTTTTGGTTTATTTGTCTTATTTTTCTTCTGGCCCTCTCTCTTTTTTCAATCTTTATTGTAGAATCCTCTTTATACTTCGAATTTTTCCCCAATCGGGTTTCAAATCTTAGATTTATTTGCTTTTGGTTCATTTTTGTAACAGGAAAAATCCTCTAGGTTGATCAGATAAGACTTTTCAGGTTTGATTTCGATACTTTGCTGATCTGAGTTTGTATTTTTATGTAATTTTTGGTGTAAAGATATCACTTACATGGCAGATGAACTGCCTTATATGTATTTTTAAGAGCTCGTGCTAATTGATCCCAAGCACTCATCAACAACCTAGAAGTTTATTCCCTTTTGATAACTCAGCAAGCGCCACCTGTAGGTGTTAAAGCATTTATTTATATGGTATACAACATTGCAACCTGGGCGAGATAAAGAAATCTATAGAATTTTTGTATTAGAATATCCTATAAAGATACATTTTGTAGCTATAGGAGAAAAGTAATCATTAACACTAAAGCTTTATGAACATAAAAGACACCTAAAGACCTAAAAAGAAGACATATCAGTGACACATGTGGACGAAATATGGACCATAGTAACTGACCTAGAAGTATAGTGAAGGGGAAAAATATTAATTGAAATGCATATTTTAAGAATGTTAGAATGACATGAATCAAAGTGTTTTAGGTCATTCACAAGAAACATGGTAGACCTAGCTACCTCGAAAAGAGGTCCATTCTTTCTTTCTATTACTCTGTCTCATAAATATCATCAAAAAGAGTTTGATAAATGATGTCATTATTATGTTATATAGAGGAATGCATTCATGAACGTTATTGCTATGAAAAACTTTATTTGACTGTAAAAATAATAAACTAATGTTTTCTTCCTCTCATATATACATGTATATAAATATGTATGTCTATACAATTTAGCCTAATGTTTTGTACAATTTAGTTTGCATATAAACGTTTTTTTTTTTACAAGTTAAAGAGAATGAGAAATAATATGAAAAGTTAGATAAGATGCTCAGAAAGTTCTAGGTCTGCATGTTTCTTTTTCCCTCTATTCTTTGTTTCCTTCATTGATTTTTTTTCCTTCTGTTATTTTTATTATTATTATTCTTGTTTATGTTGTGTTTATCTGATTTTGCGAGAAAGCAAGATCCAACAAAAAGGATCTAAAAAAAGTTGAAGAACCGATCTTCTAGGTTTCTATTTGAAGCATTTGTTTTCATTTTTTGGGTTTTGATTTAGTTTGATTTATTTTGGTTTTAATTTGGTAATTCTATTGGTTATATAGATTTCTTATGGGTTTTCCTTTTATGTGTTCTTTTTCATTTACAGGATTATGTAAGTATGTGAGTCTAGCTTTGGGATAATGCTGGTATTTTTTCCCTTTCTCTTTTTCTCTGATGTTTAATTTAAATTGGTAATGGTGTTCTGATCCTTGGGTTTTTGGTTTGAGTTTTTTTTTTTCCTTTTCTTTTTTGAAATATGAAGCAAAATTATAAAAAAGGACAACATTTAAATTCAATTTCTATTCTTTTACCAAATTAGTCTTTGGTCATGATTAATTTACCATTTAGATTGAGATAGTTTGTTGAACTTTTTCTGTTTAAAAAAAAAATCATATTTTCTCTTATAATTGTTATGAATAAGTGAATATCAGAGAGAAGAACCCATTGAAACTACTTGCAATTGCTTAATTACTACAGTTCAAGCTTGATTTTTGGCAGTAATAATGAACTTGGAATATCCCAATTCTTTTAAAATATTTTGTTGCATAAAAAACTATTTTTTAAAATATTGTGTTAATTTGATGATGAGTAGATTCTCATTGTTAGTTGTAAACTGACTGGATTGGATAATAATTGCAAAATTTGTACATGAGAATTAAAATAGAATTTTTCATAGAATATATTTTCATAAGATAGAAAATGTAATAGATATTTTGAGACCCAATTAATTTATTTATTGCTCTGGTTCATTTGGACAAAGATTTTGTAGTTATTCAACTTAGGGAGAGCAAAATTACAAGATATTATACTAATATAGATATATAATCATTGATTAGATATATTAATATTATAGTAAATTTATAAATATATGTGTATTATAATTTTCTTAAGAACTTTAAAAATGCATTTCTGATTATATATGTCATTTTACTTATTTATTTTTTTTGTTATGAAAGAGTAGTCGATCCTAGGCCTGAGACATTATGCTCTATGGCTGTCCATTATTCTCGTGGATAAAAAGCTAGGTGATTAAACTTTTCTTAATCAAATTTATTAGTTATGTATATAAGATTTGTTTACAACTGTGCATTTGCTTTACCATTAAGCTTCTAAATGTACCTTGAATGAGAGTGCTGCTGGAAATCTAAAATTTAATAACCAAGAAAAAAATTATTTTATCATTTTTGCTTTCTAGGACTTTTTCCTTGTGAGTGGGGATGCCAAGGTAAACTAATTTTTGCTAAATTACTGGCTATGAAATATTGAACATTTTTTTTTGGTGTTCTATATGCAAGTGAAAAATAAATTTTTATCTTTTATCTTTTTCTAATGAATAGACAAAAATGTTGGTTTGACTGAGAGATGGTATTCAATAGGTAAATTCTTGTTTCCTGTCTTGATCATGTTTATGACCACTCTATGTTCAATTTTTACGCAATTAAATAGATCTTCAACTGTGATGATTGGTTGTTAGTTTTTCTATTATTTTCTAATTTTATGCTGATAATTTTAATTTTTTTCAATGCATATAGATTGGTGGTGCATCAACAACTATTGGTTTTAGCTTTGGGAAGGTGAGTTTTGACACGAGGAGCTTGAAAATTACAAATCTTGAGATATTTATTTTTCTTAAGAGTGATTTCTAATAATAATGGGTAGGTTATCTAAATTCAGTGGACTATGTATGTTTTCCATTTAGTTTTATTTTACATTTTGGGGATAATGTAAGTTCTTCACTTTTTATTTCTTATTAATGTTATGTATATATTCTCAAAAGCAACCTTTTGCATTTTGATATTCTTTTTAAATTTTTTCTGATATTCATTTTTTTTAATTATTTACTGGTATTCATGTTAATTCATCATTAGTTTGAAATAAATATTGAAAGAATTTTCACATCACTGACCCCTACAAAAAAACTCCAACAAAAATAAAAATTTAAGTGTACATTAAAACTTATTAATTCTGCAAGTGAAAAGATACAATATTTTTGGCATTAATACATAGTAATATTTTAATTGTTTTCTTGAATGATAAAATTGAACAATTTAAACATAAGAAACCAATATGCAAACAAATTTAAAATTAGAACAAATTAATTATAAAACATTATAGTATTTATTCAATTATTATAATTAATTTTCATTTTATAATATTTCGAATTAAAAAATATTATTAAAAGATCAACTATTAGAATGCATGTAAAATCAAAATAAAATGTACATGACAATTGCGTGCGGAGCACGCATAAAAAAAGCATCTGTATATCAGATGCTCTAAGGACCCAAATTGTCGGGTGTATAGCCTCCCCAACAGTGGGGCTTTTGCAAATTTGAAGGATGCTAAGTAAGTCAACAAACAATTTTTCTTATTTTGAATTTCATTTAGGCTTCCACGAGCAGCCACGTGACCCCAAATATTCCCACACCTGACCTTTCCATCTGCATTCAAAGAGGCACACACGAGAGCTTCCTTCCCCAGCAGAGAATCTCCTCCCTCCCCAGCACGAATGCCGAATCTCCTCTGTCCTCGACGTGACCCCAAATATTCCCACACCAGATCCTGACTTTCCCATTTGCATTCGAAAAGGCACTAGAGCTTCCTTCCCCCACCGAATCTCCTCCATCCTCGACGCAGCTACTCGCCCCTGAAGATCATGGTTTTTGCCGTAGGTTTCTAGAGAGAGAGAGAGAGAATGGCTAGGATTTGATTTTTGTGAAAAACACTGATAGCCAAACCCAATCGCTGTGCTTTTGATTTGCATTTCTCTTACTAGGGCTGAGTCTAAACCACGAGAAAAATTTGAATGTAAGTTTTTGCCTTCAGCCACATTTATCTCTTTCTCTTACCTTTTTCCCTCTCACTCAATTTCAGTAAAAATTATACAAATTTTTGATCCAAGAGTTAGAGTGGTTGATTGATGTGGTAATTTTTGTCCTACCCAACCTCTCTCTTATGATAAACTTTTGATTTTGTCATTTGCTTAGGTCTTTTGGGTGCCCAATAAACATTTAATCGGTGAGATTCTTATCTTAGCTTATTTTTTAATGCAAAATGGTTACCGTGTTATGTTATATGATATTCAGATTCACAGAAAAAGAAAAAAAAATTGCGGTATTAGTTTGTTGGCTCTGTTATGTTTGGTTGTGAAAGATGACGCTTTAATTCAATGGCCTTGCACTAGTACAAGTCTGATATACAGATGCTAGCTGCAAATGGAAAATGCTTGGATACATAGAATGGAATCAATATGTTGAAATGATTTAATCAGTTACATTTTTGTAATGCTTTCATTACTTTATATTATTGCTTCCATGTTTATTTGTTTCTGGGTGAAGGAAACATGAGGGAGAAATGTTTATTTGTTTCCATGTTTAAAAGAAAAGAGAAAAACAATATTTTGACCTCAGTTGAGCACTATTTAAACAATGAGTTCACATGCATGAATGATAATACCATAGCATTTTCATTTCTAAATGGCACTGACATGGTTGGGCATTGCTGTGCATTTGAATGATTAATGAGATTGACATGCTTTATTTTTTGAAATTAGACCACTTTCTTTGTCTATAATAATTTGTTTGATGTTCATATTGTCGTATGATTCTGTTTTGCAGCAATGTCAACATCCAGTGCACATGAAAGCTCTTGGCGCTTAAAATGTCAATGTGGTAGTAACATGAAATTACACATCTCTTGTAGCAAAAAAAAATCCAAATCAAAATTTTGGAAATGCAATAATTCTAAGGTAAATTTACTAAATTATATTTTGTGTTTTGTAGGATGGTGTTTATTATATAAATTATTTTTTCATTGACTATAAAGTGTTTTGCAGGATGGTGTTTATTGTGGAATGTTTGTATGAAATAATGAAATAGATCATGGGAATATGGATAAAACATAATATTTGATTCAAGAAGTGACTAGACTAAATTATAATGTGCAAGAATTGACATCCAAAGTCAACGACCTAATGCAGCAGCATCAATACGTTGTAGAACATCTAATGAGATAGGAAAAAAGTGACTATGACTGGAATTTACTAAGTATAATTGTTATAGCTATAATATCAATTTGTTATTTTTTGAAAATTATGTAGCATTTGTTTATTATAAACTTTAACACTTGCATTGTAATGGATAGCAAAAGCTTCTTTAATTTATAGTCTTTTGATTTTGTCATTCTTTTATTAATAGCTTGATATCTTTATGAAATCCCTTTACTTATGAGTAATAAAAAATAAAATAAAACAATTATAAATTTTAGAAAGAGATACTATTGTAGATACGATATGAACATGTCATATTCACTAAAAATAATATCTATGCCTCTTTGTTATTGGATCCATACCAGTTGTTTGCATGTAAACATCATAACTTAACTAAAAATGAATACATCAAGTAAATTAGTTGAGTTATAGACGAATTTTAGGTTCTAATATATGAATACAGGTTCATCCAAGATGACCAATTTTGGATCACCAATAAGTGCTATTGCAACACTTAGTCTTCGGTTCATTCCCCCACTATAACTTCCAGCTCTCATTTTGGCTGCCTCAGTGAGTTTCAAGTCTGCTAATGACTTCTCAACAACCTGCATTATTTTAAGCACCAAGAATTCATAATATAAACTTTAGTCAAATTGCATAAAGAATCCAAAGAACAACCATCTTTTGCTTAATAAAATGGCAAAATTACTTTTAAAACTTATGCTGGGAATCAAGTTCAATCTCTAACATTTTGCAAAAATGAAACACAACCATCCACACCTAAAAAGTTGAAACCAATCTGATTTTGAAATCAACACACACACAGAGGAAAAAAAATATAATCCAAGTTATTTTGTTATAGATGAACAACACAAGTTTATTATACACTTACAAAATACATTTAACAAAATGCACAAATACCCAGTCTCTTATACACTTACAGTTATCCATCCATGCACGAATTTCTCATCTTGAATCATCACCAAGTTCAGGACCTACTTACAAAATACATAAGAATATTGAACCAGAAATTAAAAAGTAATTGAATTTAAATTAAATTGCATGGTGAACCACAAACATAAGTATGAAAACCATGATCATGGTTTTTGAGAGAGTCATCACTTCCGAAGGGCTTTTAAACATAACTGAAGTTGAATACTTGTTCCACAAAAGTGCATTTGATGATAAGATGAACCGAAATAAAAACTATGCAAATATATCTAATTAGCTGAGGCTTTATTTCTAGCATTATGAATGAGGTGCTACAAGTCAAAACTTGAAAATGTAAGTGATGATCTTAGAATCTGAATTGTAAATGAACAACACCTTTGATCTAGAATGTTCAGAACTAACGCAAATATGTTAGAATCAAAATAAAAAATAAGGTAAGAAGAATTTGAAAGAAAAAGAAATAGTACTCAACTATGACATTGTTTAAATAGTGCTCAACCAGGCTCAAAATATTGTTTTTCTCTTTTCTTTTAAACATGGAAACAAATAAACATTTCTCCCTCCTGTTTCCCTCACCTGGAAACAAATAAACATTTCTCCCTCCTGTTTCCCTCACCTGGAAACAAATAAACATGGAAGCAGTAATATAAAGTAATGAAAGCATTATAAAAATGTAATTGATTAAATCATTTCAACATATTGATTCAATTCTATGTATCCAAGCATTTTCCATTTGCAGCTAGCATCTGTATATCAGACTTGTACTAGTGCAAGCCATTGAAATAAAGCGCCATCTTTCAGAACCAAACATAACAGAGCCAACAAACCCATACCGCAATTTTTTTTTCTTTTTCTGTGAATCTGAATATCATATAACATAACACGGTAACCATTATGCATTAAAAAATAAGCTAAGATAAGAATCTCACCAATTAAATGTTTATTGGGCACCCAAAAAAACTAAGCAAATGACAAAATCAAAAGTTTATCATAAGAGAGAGGTTGGATAGGACAAAAATTACCACATCAATCAATCACTCTAACTCTTGGATTGAAAATTTGTATAAGTTTTACTGAAATTGAGTGAGAGGGAAAAAGGTAAGAGAAAGAGAGAAATGTGGCTAAGGGCAAAAACTTACATTCAAATTTTTCTCGTGGTTTAGACTCAGCCCCAGTAAGAGAAATGCAAATCAAAAGCACAGCGATTGGGTTGGGCTATCAGTGTTTTTCACAAAAATCAAATCTCAGTCACTCTCTCTATCTCTCTCTCTCTCTCTCTCTCTCTCTCTCTATAAACCTACGGCAAAAACCATGATCTTCGAGGGCGAGGAGCTTCGTCAGGGATGGAGGAGCTTTGTCCGGGATGGAGAAGCTTCGTCGGAGAGGGAGGAGCTTCGTCCGGGATGGAGAAGCTTCGTCGGAGAGGGAGGAGCTTCGTCGAGGACAAAGAAGATTCGGCTAGGGAAAGAAGCTATAGTGCCTTTTCGAATGTAGATGGGAAAGTTGGGATCTAGTGTGTGAATATTTGGGGTCACGACGGGGACAGAGGAGATTCGACGTGTGTTCGTGCCTCTTCGAATGCAAATGGAAAAGTCGGGTGTGGGAATATTTGGGGTCACGTGATCTGCATGTGGAGAAGCCTAAACGAAATTCAAAATAGGAAAAATTGTTTGTTGACTAACCTGGCATCCTTCGAATTTGCAAAAGCCCCATTGTCAGGGAAGCTATAGACCCCGACAGTCAGGGTCCTTAGAGCATCTGTATATAAATATATATATATATGTATGTATATGGCTTTTTTGAAACGATGTCCTTTCAACTATCATCAAGGTCCATTAAATGACTCATGCTCATTAGGTGACATTTTTATTTTCATAGTTTTGAGGGGAAATCTTGTCAGGCAGTCATTTCAATTCCATTTTGTGCCATTTTCTTCTTCTTCCTCCTACTTTGAAATCCATGAATCCTAACAAAAGAGAGGAGGGTCTATTGCCATCTCCATTATTTCAATCTTTCTTCTTTTTCTTTGTATTTATATTCGCAGGTTGCCAAAAAACGAAAATCATATTAAAAAAAATCCCCCAAATACAACTAAAAAACCCTTAATCGAGGAAATAGACAAAGGGATTAAAAAATTGATAGAGAAAAAAGATAGCAACTGACCACTTTCTCTGGAAAGGAACAAAGATTGATGGAAATCTAACCCAAAAAGAAATAAACAATAACACAGAGAAGAACTCAGTACATGATAAATACACCTCCACAGAAGAAACCAGGAAGAAAAAAATCAAAACAAGAATTTTATGGAGCTAATTTAAAAATAATAATATAAATGTATGTCCTCGCAACAAAACCTGCAGATGGTTTACCTCTTTCTTGTTCAACACTAAAATCTCCTCGGGCTCTTTTTTCTTGCTCACCATCACCTACACCATCAATCACCATGGTGATGGAATAGACATTCCTTTGTTTTGTTACGAAGAAGAAGAAAAGAAGGAGGGAGCAACATGGGTTGAAATGAATACCCTAAAAATTTTTCCCTTTACAACAACAAAAAAACAAAGTCATGTGATGAGCATGCGGCATTTAAAGAATTCTATTTGATAGAATCAACAATTTGGGGTATTAGTAGGCCTGGCAAAATGTTACACGATATGATAATTTGCGGGTTTGGGTCTGCGATATTGGGTCGTGTTGATATCAGTGTCACACGATAAGACACAATAAAAAAATAGGTTAGAATGGGTTGGAACACGTTAACATAACGTGTCACGATAAGAAAAATATTAATTTAATTATTTTTTTATAACTAACTTTTTACATTACTTTTTCTTTTTTTTTAGGAAACTATAACCACAATAAATATTTAATATAGCTTTAATTCGTAATATTTTACATATTTTGAATTCACAGTTATTAATTATATTGAATTTTAGTATGCTAATATATTTTTTTAAGAAGTTTAGCATATCATTTGAATATGTATTTAGGCTTAGTAGACATGAATTAAACACAATACGGACACTGAACGACACGACATGAACATGGTTCAATATGAATGCTTAACGGGTTGGGTTCGGGTGAAGAAAATTTGACATGAACACAAAACGACACGACACGAACACGGTTCAACACGACACGTTGCCAGGCCTATGTATTAGTCCCTATTTTCACAGTACAAGAGGCATAGTTGCAATTTTGATAATACAAAAGGCAAAATGCGAGCATCACGATAGTTGAGAGGGCTTTAATAAAACTGAAATTTTTTTAAAGGACATTTATGAATAAAATTGTCGGTGAAAAGCCATGGAGTGCATGTTATGGTTAGTTATGCTTTAAATGTGCTTTAGTATGGAGATATTGATTGGAATATTTCAAATATGCTTATAAACATCTAGCTACTGTTGTTTTTAAGATTAATATGGATTTTAAATGGATTTTTGATTTATTTCTTTGGGTTTAATTTATAAGTGAAACCGGAGCTATTAAAGGTATTTAAATGATTTTTGGTGAACTTTGTTTATGTATTTTCATTGAGGAGCTGCCGGTTTTTTCGTGAGGAAGTTTATTCTTGAGTCTGAAGCTTTGGAAATTATATTTGGGAAGCATAAGTGGTTGGAAATAAGTTTAAAAATGTTTTTGTTGATAGAGTCTAAAATAATATTTTTATAAGAACTTGTTCTTGAAATAGTTTATTTGTTTGATAAAAAGATTTATTTATTTTTGTTTTGTTTTAGAAATGGGTTCATTTGAAACTAATTTTAAAGCTTGTCTGAATGTTGGGAATATGGTACAATATAAGCTTATTTAATGAATTTTGTTTAAGAGGTTTTTGGATTTATTGTTGATATTTTTGTTTTGGATTAAGTTTTCAAATTATTTGATCTGGGTTTCGGAAACAATATTGATATTGTGGTCATGGTGGTCACAGGTTTAAGGTTCATTTGAGCTTGACTTTGTTAGTTTTTAAAAAAATATGCTTGAAGTGCTCAAAAGTGTATCTTTTTACCTTTTAAACACTTAAACAAAATAACTAGATCTTTTTTTATTTACTAGTGTTGGGTAAATGAACCTTTACTTGTACTGAAATGAGATAGTAATTCGTATTATTATTATTTGCATTGTTAGAGGAAGAAGCACATTGGCCATGGGGATCCACAAGGCGAGCATCACACGGATCAAGTCTCAAACTACAAGTCTTGTCAGTGAGATTTTTTGATTAAATTCAACTATGTTTATACATATGGGTATATGTTTGATTCATGATATTCTACCTATTATCTAAAAAGACTAGTAAGGAAAGTTATAAAAATCATTTTGTTATGTGAAGTTTTAACATTGGGAGCATGATTATAATCTCCCATATATTTTCTTTTATTAATCTTTCCAAAATTCCAAGTGAGGCAAACTTTACAAAATTAATTACTATGAATAGCACTCTTAAATGAGGAATCACTACGCCAAAAACCCTAATAGGCGATGTAATGTCTTGAGTGGCGGAAAGGACTGTCGCTGAAAGTGAAAAACATTCGCGATGGATAACATGCATCTCAAATATGAAACAATGGCGACATAGCAACAAAACAGAAAATTGGCGACACATACGTCGCCAATATAGAGACAATTGGCGATGCAAGCGTCGCCAATTCTTCCACCAATTGGTGACACTAGTGTCTCCAATTCTCTCCACAATTGGCAACGCTAACGTCTCCAATCATCATTTTTTGCAACGAAATTTTGTCTCGAAATTTACCTAAACTGGCGACGCGTGTGTCTCCAATTGTCCATTTATCGCAAAAATTATTCATCGCTAATATCATTACTTGGCAACGACATTCGTCGTTAATTATTTAGGTCATTTTTTAAAATCTGTAGCAAATCCCTATATAAGACGTCGTTAGATAATTCAAATTAAACGATTTTTTAAATCATTTGAATATTTTATAAAATTAATTTAAATGTATAATATTATTAATTAAAAGTAAACCAATTTAAATTTCATTATCTTTTATAAAATAATGAATGTTTTTTATTGCAAATGATTAATTTTGTAAAAATGAGTATCAATTACTAATAAAAAATACAAATGAGAAAAAAATGCAAATATTTAAAAATAATGCGAACATCAAAATTACAAACAATTATATATTTATATAAATACAATAATTAAATGCGACATAGTTTTTGTGGCCTAAAAGTATATATATAAACTGAAATATCATATCTTACATTGATGTTATAAATGGGAACAAAGTAATTATCCATTTTGCTCCAAAACTATCTACATACTACTGGGTCCAAACAACATCCTGAAACTACACATACAGATTAAACAAGTAGTTCAAATAATTATCAACTAATAATTATTTATTCTTATTTTCTGTAAAAATGTTAATAATTATTACCATCTACGCTAAATTTTTAGAATAACATTATTTATTATGATGTCCCACATGATCATCATCACATAATAACCGCATTCGATATTTTCTGGTTGTTTTACCGTCTATACAAAAGTTGTAACACCCCGTACCAAGAAAATATAGTAAAATTTTCAAGTTTGACCATGAGAGGCTGACTTTTTGTGTGGGTATGTGATGGCTTTGACTAAAGTACCGTTGCGTAGAGCTAGTCGATACGAGTTCGTAGACTAGTAGTACGTTCAATTTCGAGTTAAGACCGAGAAGTTATGGCTGAAATAACATGAAGGGCATTTTGGTAATTTGCTGTGGCAGTGTGAAAATTACTATTTTGCCCCTGCCTTTATTTGTAAAATGTCCAGAAGGGTCTGGAAGGCACGCACGCATGCAACCCCCCAGCCCCCGGCGCCAGCTTCCCGTGCACCTCTGCGCCGCTGCCTTCCTTCGCCGCCAATGGCGGTTTTCCAGCCAGATCAGGCCATAAATTACCCGAGAAACGACGCCGCCGACCCCCTCTCCTCTTTGGCACCGGTGGTTCGCCGTGAAGTAGCTCAGATCACCCGGAAATCGAGCTCAAACCGGTAAGTGGGAAATTTTGAGATCGCCGGATTCCGGCGAGGCTAGGCCGCACCACCACCCGGAAAAGGTAGCCCGCGCCTCCTACGTCATTTTCCCATCAATCCCTGTCCGTGGAAACCCCAGAATTCACTGGAAAACGTGGAGGAACCGGCGAACCCCCGGCACCTCCGGTCGCCAGATTCCAGCAGTTTCCGGCGATGAAATTGGTCCGGTCCCCCTCTTTTGGACCTCCCGAAGCTAATTCCAATGTCCGTTTATCTCGAAGCTCCCTCTTGTGGACAGTGCGATTAAAGGATGCTCGGTCGCCACTTCCCGGCCACTTTCCGGTCACCACCGGCGACGGTTGGACGAGGTAAGATCTCGGTGGCATTCTACTGGTTACAAGCTTCGTTTCCATATATAATTTTGGTATTATAGATAAATATTGAGAATTACCCGGTTTCAAACGGTGTTATTAATAACGGTTAAATAGGAATTGTAAACAATCGGTGCTACAAATGTGTATATTTGTGTTTTGGTGGTTGCTGTGGAACGCATTGACATGCCGAGAGTTTATTACAGGATGTGAGAGTGTGACCGAGTTTCTTAAGCATGGAAATGGTTACGGAATATATTATATAGTTAAATCGTGTGTTAATCACTATGTGGATTCGGTTGTGTAGAATTGATTATGTTGTGGATTGATTTTGTTAAATTAATTGTGAAATGGGTGGGTGATTAATTACGTTGAATTGTTGTGAATGTGAGTTTTGGTTATGAATAAATGTATGTATTTGATTGTGTGGACGAGAACTGTTTGGCGAGGAATTATACCGTCAAACTGCAGATCTTATTGTTTGTTAGGATGTTGGAAAGGCGATAATGGATTTAAGAGTGGCCAAATATGATAAATGAGATATTTGTATAAAAAATATTCCGGCATAAATTTACTTTTGGAACTACAGGTAGCTTGATCCCTATTTAAATAGAGTATGTAGGCAGCTCGGTTTATTTTAGACTGAGTCCAGCTACAGAGAATTATACAGTTAATGTATTTTTTTTTCGATTTGAAAAAGTGACTTATCGGACTTTAACGATTGCTTGTGGCTTAATTGAAACATTAAGTCACGCAGGCAGGATCCAGTAGGGTTGGGTCCTGTCAAAAGTGATAGAAATATGTTAATCATTATATTAAATAGCTAAGTAGTTTTTTCACCATATACATTTAAAGTGCATTTAGATATATGAATAAATATTTATGTATAACAATATGTACTATATGTACCTTTGTTATAGGCGTGTAGGAAGAAATACTCTTGGGTCTTGGCAGCAGCATGTACGAAGAAATACTTGAGGGACTCGGCGACAACGCCAAGAAAGTGAAATCGCTATGGGTCTTTTAGCTTGTTGGAAGAAAATGTATATAAGTGAAAAATTTTGGTTTTCTTTGTTGTTGATGAGTTTGAGAGGAAGACAAATGAAAAATACTCGATTGCCCGCGTTGACGAGTTGAGAGGATGAAAAATAAAAAAAAATTTAAAATACCGGTGTATTTTTGAGTTTGAGAAGGGTGTGTAGGGTAGTGGAGGGAAGAGTGGGAAAATAAATTTGGATTGGTGGAAATTAATCCCGCCATTAATTTAGGGATAAGGCAACACATAGCCTCACTAAAGGTCTTTTAGCGACGCATATTAATTTCGGGATAATGTAGCGCATAGCGTTACTAAATGTCTTTTAGCGACGCACTGCGTCGCCAATTAAGGAATATTTTCGCAACGCCCAATAATGATTTTTTTTATGTATATATTTTTATTTCTATAATTTATATTCTAAATTATAGAATTATATTATATATAGAAAATGAAAATTATATATATTAAACAGAAAATATTTAAATTTCACACACATTATATAAATTTATATATAAAACATAAATAGATATTAAATATAATTTGTACATTTTAATTGCTAAATTTATATATTTTATTATTATACATATATAATTATATATTTCTATATAATTTACAATTTTATATTATATTAGTAAATGAAAATTATATATATAAAACATATTAAATATTTAAATAGAAAAATATTATATATAGAAAACTATAAATATATAAATAAATAGCTTAGTATCGCTAAAAGTTACATCATTGTGTCACTAAAAGTAATACATATAAATAGCTTAAAGTGGCATTGCTGAAAACATTTTTAGCGATGCAGTGTTTTAATAGATAAACATTTGGCGTCGCTAAAAGTACTTTTAGCGACCCATTGTTTTAATACATAAATAATAGGTGTTGCTAAAATTACTGTTAGCGACGCACTATTTTAATACATAAATATTTAGCGTCGCTAGAAATACTTTTAGCGACGCATTGTTGTAATGTATAAATATTTTTTAATTTTTTTAATTTATATTCTAAAATTTAAAATTATAAAATTATATATTTAAAATATATATATTTTTATTATGTATACTAGGAATTGAATTTTAAAATTTATATACTAGCAATTCAAATTATAAATATATATCATATAAATCATTAATTGCTAAATTGATTAAATAATATCATATTTATATGCTTAATCTTAATTGAGTTTTCAAATTGATATATACTAAATATGGCAATTCATATATATAAACATATATCATATAATATTATATACTCTAATCTTATATGATATCTTATACATTTATATACATGCAAATTCTATAATTTATATGATATAAAATTATAATTTTCTATGGTATCTTATATATTGATCATTTTGGTAGGTGTTAATTAATTTTTCGCGTGATGTGAATTAAATGATATACAATTGGCGACACCAACGTCGGTTTTTTTTGCAAAATTTGTACACTAATTGGTGACATCAGCGTCTCCTTTTCTCCAAGTGTCACCAATTGAAGAAAAAGCGACACTAGCGTCGCCAATTTCGGATTTTATCAAATTGGCGACACCAGTGTCACTAATTTGAACTTTTTTTGAGTAAAGGCGACGCTAGTGTCGTCGATTATAGGACACCTGCGTCGCTAATAATGTCAATTTTATCTTCTTTCGTTGCAAATATTTTTTTACCATATAAAATTTTCGAAACCATGCTAAACATTTGTCGCAAAATGTATTTTAGGTTTCGCACCTAATTAATTAGCGACATGTTATGCTCTTGTGTCGCAAAAAGTTTTAGCACGCAGATTTTTGGTGACATATGCATAATATGTGTCGCAGAATGTATTGCACGTGCAAATATTTCGCGACACATGTCCAATGGGTGTCACTAAATGTGTTTCTCGCATAACTTTTTAGCGACACGCTTTGAATGCGTGTTGCGAAATGTATTTGGTGCACATATTTTTCACTACATTAAACGAATACGTGTCGCTGAATCTTTTTTGGGCCTCTGACGAAACATTTTGGTGAGGCTTTTGTGTAGTTATTTTGTTAAAATATAGGTGATGCAATAACTTTGCGTCGCGAATTAGTTTTGAGCGACACAATTTTTGTTTTGTGTCCCGCATTTGGTGTCGTCTATTGACAATTTTGGCGTAGTGAATTTCCAATGAATATATTTTCGAGAGATTTGTTGTTTTGTTACTATTTTAAAAACTTCCATTTAGATGGCATCTTAGAAATTATCTTTTATTTTCGAAACATATGTCTCAAAAATATATTCACATATTGATAATTTTGGCGTAGTGAATTTCCAATGAATATATTTTCAAGAGATTTGTTGTTTTGTCAATATATGATACGAAATGTGTGACGAAAAACAAGAATTGTATCGTGCAAAACTAATTCGCGATGCAAAATTGGTGCGATTAAGCATCTATATTACTAGTATGTCTGAGAGGCTAACCTGCAATGGCCTTTTATATGTGATGGGTGGGCAATTTGTCCCAATTCCTTGCCTCGCACCATCTTTCGTTGAACCATCTCTTTCTGTAGGATGTTTGTAGCAGGAAAGCGATTGTTATGCCTTTTCCTTTTATTTTATTTTCTCATATTTGAAGGTTTTTCCCTGCGAACATTAATGTCAATAGTTATTATATCTGAACTTTATCTTAGTGTCAGTTTGCGGTCATGAACTTGCTATGGAAATAATATTAAAATACTGGCTTGAAAGGTTGAGAGGAATGACTTCTATGCTTTGCTTATGGCTTCTTTTTATTTTTATTATTATTATTATTTTATTGGTCCATTTTTCGGAGGAAAATTTTCCCTCCAAAAATTTTAAACCTACTATTATAAATTTTTCGTCGTCTTGAGTAAATACTCTGAGTTTGACTGGTCATTTGATGAAAAACATACAGTCACAAAAATTAATTTCGTGACAGATATATATATATATTTTTTTCCATTAAAAAATAAATTAGATTAAAAAAAATTGTCCAAAACGACACCGTTTTGGACAATTTTTTGTGCATGCCCTTCATCTACCTGTGTTGAACCTTATTTACTTATGTTACGAACAGTGGCAGTTTCTCCACAAGCACCCACTGCCCCGACCAGCAGAACCCAAAATCTCCGGCGATACAGAGGTATCTTCTGTCCCATCTCTCGTCGAACTCCCCTCCACATCGGTAAAAGACCGCCATCGTGGACTTCTGGCTGTGTGCGTTGAATGCAAAGGTGGGTTGTTCATAACTTTTCTTTGTTTTTTTTGAATTTCTTCTTCTCGGAATCGACCTCTTTCTTTTCTAGAATGCTGAAACTTTGAAGAATTGTGTATGCTTTCCGTGGCTAATTACTTCTTGCTATATGTTAATCCTTTCGATTTAGGGTTCCATTTTTTGGAATAATTTAGTTTTATATAAGTTTGTATGTAGTTAATTCAAATTTTGTGTGTGTATAATGCATTGTTCTTTTAATTCCAAAAATTGCTCGTGCATTAACATGGAGAATGCCTAGTTTTCATTATGATCATTCTAATTTTGCATCATTTATATATGCATATTTATATATAAATTCAGGTGCTTAATGGGTTATTTATCTTTTGTATATATATTGTTTGGTCTATTTCTGAGAGGACCACCATATTCTAAACATATATTAAACACATTCTGTTTAGAATAGAAATTATGTTAATTTTATAAAATTGGACTACACCTGCTATGTAGCCCCTGTTTATGGTGTTTTAAAGTTGCATCTTGTGCATCTGTACACATAAGAAGCTACCTTGTTTGTCACAGGGTTTTATCAATTTTTCTCTTGCCAAGTTTTTTATTATAACTTCATATAGTTGCCTTTCACATATTCTGAAGATGATTTTCCTAGTTATGTATAAGCATTTGAATGTGTGTGTGTGTGTGTATACTGCAATTCGTTTGTGTGTGTGTTGTTTCCTCTTGAAAGGATTGACCCTTCTGTCCATGTTTATATGCTGTGTGATTGACCATGTGCTGTGTGATTAACCCTGTGCATGTGTGATTGATTGCATATTGACTCGGAATGAAAGGGTGACTGAGATGTGCGAAAGCTAATTAACATTTTAAGGGACAAATATTGAGGCATAAAGGGTTTCCCAATTAGAGAAGTATATATATGTTTAGTTATTAATAAAACAATGAACTCTGTTTTTAATTTTCTTTTTGTTATACTTGTATAGTTGTATGGCAGGCAGAAATTTTGTTGGTTCTAATTGTGTGGTTTTCCTATGGAGAGTAATGATTAACTGACTTAATCACTAACTAATAATATGGTTGGCATTAAATGTTATGTTACATGCTACTGTGGCTGGCTGCATCATTTGTAACAGATTTTCGGACTACATTTGATTTTTTTTAGGAAAGACAGTGTGCATTGAGGAGGATTGAGATTTGGGATTGAACTGGAAAAGAGTTTTGCTACGTTTGTGCATTGTCACAGGTATGCCATGCAATGTTTGTGTTGAGTTTATGAAATAGTATTGTAATATAGTTTATTTTGTGCATTTATTTCATTTTTCTTTGGTGTGGTAGAACAATTTCTTTCACTTTTAGACATTTAGATGGATAAAAGTTGGATGCAACTTCGAACTAGGTCTTTTCCATCTTATGTACAAGGGGTTAAGGACTTCATTTCTTTTTCTCTTAGTCATTCAAAATCCGAAAGCATCATTCGTTGTCCTTGTTATAAATGCAATAATTGGATTGAACGCCTCCTGGATGAAGTTGCCGGTCATCTTTTTGTTAATGGGATTGCAAATACATATGATCCTTGGATATTTCATGGAGAGGAACATTAAATTTTTATTTCTATGTAATGCATGTTGTATGTTAAACATTGTCTACTGTTTTTATATTAAAAAATAAAGTTTGGAAACAATGTAGTTTTTGGAAAAACATATATAAACTTACTGTCTAATCATGCAGCGAGAAACTACGAGGAATATGTGTGGCACATCAACCAGCCGCCGAGGGAAACTTCCTGTGAGGTCTTCTCCTCGGAAAAGGCCAATCCATGCTGAAGAAGCGGCTTTATTAGAGACGTACAAAAAACGAGATACATCATCTCAATCACAAAGGCCATTGAGGGCAGTTTATGAGGGTCTGTTCATATCAACGAAATTGCTATGTGTTTGCTTGCATCTTATTTTAGCTGATTAAAATTTTACACCATTCATACTTAATGTTAGCCATGACTGATCGCAAATATGCAGGACAATTTTCGGCTCGAGCAATGAGGACATCACCAAGAAGGAAGAGCCAAAATGTATCCATTGAGGCAACACTTACCACTCCCCCACGGGAAGTGCAGCAACTACAAGGTAATATCGCCCCATCGTACTACTACATATTCACTTGTTAAATTCTTGATAAAACAATAAAAAGTTTAGCATAAAGTATGAGACTTGATCTTACTTGAACTAGTATTGCGATGGTCAAGATTTGCTAGTATAGTTGTAAGTGAAAATGGCTTCTATTTTTCATCTTTACAGCTAGTATGATAGATATATCATCTGGCCGTATTAAAAGTTTAGTCCCTTTTGTAATCAACTAAACTTTTAATTAATTAATTAGTTAATTTGTTTTGGGCAACTGTAATTTACTAGTTGGTTAAGTGGCTCAACTATGTAACTTACCAGCATTTTCTGTGAATTTTTTTTTGGGTAAGCTCTAAATTATTAATGTGGTTATATGTAATTTTCCTAGTACTATATTTCATTTTTTAGTTGGATGTATCTTGAATGATGTCAAGTTTGCTAGTAATCATTAGAATATGAGAAAAAGAAATATTACACTATATACATATGATTGAAAAAAAAAAAGATAATGTAATTAAAGAGGGGAATTAAGAATTATGCATGGTTTGTGTTAATTAAAGGTTTATAGAAGTAGTCATTGTTAAATATACTTACAATCTAAGTATGGGTTTCGTGAAACATCTTTTTTTTTTTTTTTTCTAATAGCACTAAGTATATGCCAAGTGGATATGAATACAGCCGTGTTATGCCTCCTTTGCAGGGGAAACTTCATCTCGATCACTTAGATCATCCCCCCAAGGGAGGAAAATGTACACCAGGAGGCAGCACTTACCACTCCAGAATGTGGTGTGCAGCAACTACATGTTAGTGGATCCTATGGAAAAGGCAAGGGCCGAGTGATGCTGCCTACCAGGATAACCCTGAGAACAAGGGCGTTCGAATAAGCGATAGCTGCAAAACAAGATGTAGATGGAGAAAACGAAGAAGATTCTCAAATGAATCCCCCCATCTGTCAGAAGAGGAGAACATGGATGAAGATGTGAATAATGATGATGATATTGGAGGTGGGATTTCCAAAATGTTGGCACAATTAGTATCTTGCTGGCTGCATATATACTTGAACTTTTTTATTTGGATGCTGTCAATAACGTTTATCTAACAATACACATGCTGCTTCCTTGCATAGGTATGCCAATTACAGTAGGTCAATCAAAGAAACGTGGTCACACTCGAGGATTGGGAATATTGAATGAGAAAGAGAGACAAGATAAATTAGATGTCAAGATTCCACAACACATAATGAGAGCAGTAGGGCCAAATGCTCAGAAATTGAGCACTGAAATAGGCATTTTGGTTAGAAACATTCCACCGAAGCATGTTGATAGGTGAAAGGACATCGATTACAAGACATATGTTGAACCTATGATCGGGCATCTTAAAGTAAGTTTGTATTGATCACCTTATTAAAGTTGGAAATTTATAGTCTATAAAAATGTAATCATTTATTTGTATCGATCACCATGTTATCTATAATTAATTTTACATCTCATGGAAATTGCTATGTGTTTTTTTTTTCTTTTTACAGCGGACGTTCAATTTTGAAAATATCGATCATATAAATGAAGCAAAATTGCGAAGATGCAGTGTCTATTTAGATCCTACCTCCACCGGCTGTACGAGCACTATAAAAAAATTTTGGACAAGGAGGAAGCGTTGGCCAACCCTACACCGAAGGTGAAAGAAGAAGATTGGGCTGCAATAGTGGCACGATTTACTTCTAAACCCTTTCAGGTAATTTATAAGCTTCCAAAGTGGCTGATTTGGCAGTAGCATTATATTCGTATTTGGAAGTTTTTACATTTCATCAATTTTTCATCTTAAATTATGTAGTTGTGGAATAGAATGATAGGGATGTTATTAACTACATGTTTTTGGTATGCTAATATGTTATTTGGTAATGGAAATGCTGGAAATATTTGTTATTGGCTTGCATTTTGTATTTTATGTTGACATTTGTAAGCTGACCAAAAGTTTGGATGATGTCAAGTTTGTATAATGCACTTCATTGATATTATGTACTAAGGTTGGATGACAATATGAATATGTTGTGATGAGGCGTGTTTTAGGTAACTAGAATTTGATGCCATATGTAGGACTAATTGTTGGCTGTATGTCAAGTTAAAATAATTGATTACAAGTACATTAGGGATACAAAGTAGTAGATGGACCAATTTAATACTATGAGAGATTGCAGCTCTGTGTGTGTGAACTACAGTGTGTGAAACATTTATGTAAGTCATGTAAATAGCAGTATACTAATATTGCTTTATGTTATAATAACATAAACATATAGAATGAGTGCAATCAATAAGAGGAATCGTGCAGCAAGAAGGATTAATCATTGTGGAGGAACAAAGTCTTTCGCACAAATTCGATATAGTTTGGTAAGATTGTTTTTCTTTTCGTGAATAAGATGAGGCTACTATATGTGATTGCTATGTGTTAGCCGTAAAAGTAGACCATATGTACTAAACCGGTAAACAATTTACATTGTAGGGAGACGCTGAAAATGGACAGTTGCTTTGGAGAAAATGACTATGGGAAGTGACTCATTTCAGTAAGAAGAAGAACAAGTGGGTAAACGATGTATCAAAATAAGTTTATGTAAGTATACATTTTGATAGATGTTAATATAAATGCATATGTAAATGTTAACTAGTATGCATAAATTTTTGGTAATCATAGACGATTGCTATCTATTTTTTAGCTTTAATATTTATCGAGCAGCACATCCTGAAGTTTATGTAACTGTTTTTCAGGATAAGGTACTTGAGTTGGAGGATGAGACATAGGAGGAATGCGACATTGAAATAGAGGAGGACGAACTCTTTGAAATGGTTTTGCTGCCAAAATTTGGCTACATATGTGGATTAGGTGAACGTGCAAAGCCACAATGATCTAAAACGTGGAGGATTCAAAACGCTTTAAGAGAAGCTAAAAAGGCACTCAAGAGAGAGTAGGTAGCACTAGAAAAAGCTGCCAACGTTGAGATGCAAAACGAGGAACTGAAAGAAAGGCTGAAAGTGGTAGATGAGCAGCATAACAATTACATGACTCACATAAGGGAAATGCAGCTGCGAATGGACTCTTTTGAGCGTAATCTATCGACTGAGACAACTCCTAATGATGAAGGTACTTGTGAATTAACAAGTAGATGTTCCTGAAATTGTGTTAATGAGCTCTAATATTGCTTTGTGTCTGAAATTCTGTTGGTTGTTGCTGCTTGAATGAGATGCAGGTTCCCTTAGCTTGGACTCGGAATGAATGTGGTATGCAAGCTGGAACCTTACTTTTGAGATGGCAGTAAATAGTAGTTTGAAGGACAATTGTTAATATATATTTTTTGAAGATGTTAAGTGCTAACATCTTAACTTGCACATATATATTTTGTGGATATATAGTAATATTTTGGGATGGTTTGTTATAAGTAAAGCATAATATTTTGATAAGAATTTGTTCATTTAGTTCTTGTTTGTTGGTTGTGGATGCGATTTGGAACTTATATATGTTTTATTTTAGCTTGTGAGTTACTAATTAATATGGGACTGGTAAGGTTTCCATAACATCAGTTATGTATAACTTCCGTTGCTAATATAAATAGCCACAAAACAAAAAATATAAATTGGTAAATTGAACTACATTTATTAACGAAATTTATTTTTTGTGACAAAAAAATATGCATTCTGTTATGAAAAAATATTATGTAGCTAATATAATGTACATTTAGCAACAAATGTTTTCGTGTCTAATTCCAGGGCAATTTAGTCACGAACATAAAAACCTTGTCTAAAACACTTCTAATTAGTTACGACAACCATGTTGTGACTACTGCATGAAATAGACACGACAATTTTCGTAATTGATTGACATCTTTCAGCCACAAAACCAACATTTTCATGTAATGTTACACCTTCAGTCACGAAAAATTCCAAAATCTTGGAATTGGTCTTCAGTCACGAACCGCACTTTTTTCGTGGCTAGTGACTTTCAATGATGCACCTACTGTCACGGAGCTGTTACGACGTGTTTTGCGTAACTGAATGGATTTAGCAATGAAAAAATGGCTTTCAGTCACAAAATACCGTTGTCACTGTAGGCTAGATTTCTTGTAGTGTGGATTATTATGATGGTGTGAATCTGCCCATGATTATGGCCCCACCTCTACCAAGAGACTATACGGTCAGGTGTATGGTACATACTTAGAGATCATTAAACCCTATGATATATGTTTGCTTGGTCTGGAGCTTGCTCGACCAATGCTGAGGACGGTTTGTATATGATTTATGTTTTAGCTTTGGCAATTTCTTAGCTGCCAAATTATATTTTCAGCATTTAATATTATTCATGTAATGTTATATTTTCTCGGTTTATTAAGTATTGCATCAATATCATTTTAGATATTGATTATACAAATTTATCCTTATCGTTTTGCTAAACAAATAAATATCTTATTATAATGCAAATTGCATATGCTCATAATTTTAGCATTATATTAAACACTAGTTTAAATTCCACTCACTGAATATTTTTGTACTCACCCCTCTTTTTACCTTTCTCAAGGTGATTTGGGATTTATACTCCTACTACTTCTAGTAGGTGCAGGACTAGTCAATACTTGGTAGCATGGTTCTATATAAACTCTTGATTTTGAGTCTTACGTGAGGATACGTTTTATTTTAAAAACTATGTAATGGCTAGTTAGAACCTTTTGGGTTTGCTTAAAGATTTTCAGTTTTATAATTTGGGTTGTAAGTTAATTCCTATATTCTTTTTAGACTTGTTTTATTTCGTTTTCCAACTTCTAAGACCATCCTATCGCTTTTTTCTACTTAGTAATTTTTTTTTAATTCTTTATCTTTGGAGTTTGGAATATTTGTGCTTAACTAATATATATATATATATATATATACACACACACGCGCGCGCTTATATAAATAATTTCACATATATTTGATTAACTAGTTCTCTAAATTATTTTTGATGAATACTATTATTATTATGATTTGATGATTTTAGCACATAAGAATTACTTATGTTTCCTTAAATTATTTCCATAATAAAGTTTTCTTGAGTACAACTATTATTATGGAACTCACTAAAATATGTTTATACATATATTATTTGATGCTTTTATTGATTATGTATACATTAAGCTTTGAAGTTTGATATTTAAAATTGTTAAGGTTTTAAAGATGAAACTAAATCTATTATTTGATATATGTGTCAATTGATAGTTGATGATACTACTTAATTAATGACTATTGATTAGGTAATAGTCATTGTAGGCAGGATTCATCTAAGTTGGATCCTGTCAATTGCGGCCAATAGTTTAGGCAAAATTCTGATCACCTCCATCTTAACTAGTTCAACTCGAGGTTACCAATATCTTTCTTTCTTGGGCTTTATTAAGTATATAATTTGGACATTTTGGTTGCTTATTTAGAAAATGCCCAATTTTGTTTCATTTAGGTGCTTCGGCATTTGATTTTTGGAGAGCAATTTTGGAGATTTAGACTCTTCGAGGCCCTTTGATTTTGTTGGTTTGGCTTTCGTTAATCTAACTTAGAGGTACAGTATTTAATATTTTGTGTATTATGCATATATGCATTATTAATTGATGTCTTTCAACTATGAACGTGGTTGTAAATTTTGAGTGTTTTGACGATTTTGGGAAATATATATATATATATATATTTGTATGTATAATAACATAGAGATATGTATATATATGATATATGTTTTTGAGAAATTAATATATATTATGTTTTACGAAGATGGTTAAATAGGGATGATTAAATTGTTATGAGATCTTGTATTGTTGTGAATTTCATGTGTATTTTAAGTTGTAAGTAATTTGATGAAAATTCATGGTGGACTCGAATTAGTTAAACTTGGGACTTGATAAGTAGGGATTATGACTATTTTGGGTGAAATATTCTAAATGTGATCATGGAATGCTTGTATAGAGTTTACTCGATTTTCATGATATGAGGTGGTGGTTGTGATCATAGATGGAAAGTTCCTAAAAAATGTGGATTTGATAAATTGGGATTGTGACTCCCTTTGAGTGAAAGACCCTAAACCTTATCATGGTGCTCTTGTACGGGGTGTACTCTGTGGCTATAATCTAATGTGGTAGTCAAGATCTTGGATGAAAGTTCAACACAATGGTGGGTTTTAACTAGTTTAAGGATCAAAAGAAAATTTGCTAATTCATTTATTGAATAAATTGAAATTCTCATTGTTTTACTATATGTTGGCTTTAATTGACAAATGAAGTTTTGTATAGTTTATTTTTTTATGACGATTCATATTTCACTTGGTTATATTCGAGCCTTATTTTATAAGCTTTGATTTATATATTACTCATGATTCGAAAGCTATCTCTATGTTAAAAGGTTTTATATAGTTGTCCTTTTAACATTTTTTTTTAAATCTTACATATATTTTTATTGCGATTCATCCTAGATTATATACTTTACAGGGCTTCTGAAGCTCATTCCTTTCCTATTATTTTAGGATTTTATATTGTTGGTGATACTAATGGTTTTTCTGAGCTCTCTTGAGAGCTATTTAGTTAGTTAGTTTTGAATAGCTAGTATGCTATGTTTGTATTAAGAAAGTGCATGAATTTGATTAATTTATATATTTCCAGTAAAGTTTGCATGCCTTTATGATGCTTTTATTATGAGATATCTAAACAATATTTTACTAACTAGCTTTATGTACTGATTATGAGTGTCAGATACCCTTATATTTTAGTATATGTTATTTATTAAATATCTTTTGATTAAGAGAAATTGGCACATACACCTTAAATTTTATCGAGGTTGGTATATTGCACCGTACATTTTTTTTAGGCACTTTGCACTCGAAACTAAGAAAATCATGGCACTTTGCACCCTATTTAATTTTGTTATAGAAAAATCTCTTCACTCACCTATTTTCCAAATTTTTTTATAAAACTTATTTTTCAAGTTTAAAAATATTAAATAGAAATTAATTTAAAAAAACTTATTTAATATTATTATTTAAAAAAAATGTCTTTTTAAAAAAATTAATTTCTATTTAATTTTTTCAAAACTCAGAAAAACAGTTGACGTGTATGGATTTACCTCGGAAAAATTAACATAAGGATCAAGGTGCAAGGATTTTCTTGGTTCAGGATGCAAAGTGCTAGAAAAAAAAGTTTAAAGTGCAATGTGCCGGCCCTGATAAATTTTGGGATGATTAGGTACCAATTTTCCTTTAATTAAATATGGAGGATGTTTTGTTAGAGGGGACATGAAGTGGGAAATTGTGATCCGGGCTATTGGGAGTGCTTTCAAAATGGTCGAAAATTTTGGAAAATCTGGAAAATAGGAGAAACACTCCTGGAGTTTCTGTAGAGTATTTTTCTTTTGTAAAAACTAGTTTTGGTTATGAATTGGAACACATTTTTATTTGTTTTACAGAAAAATATCTATTGATTCTTTTTTAAGACATAGATTATTATGTAGACCTTTACTAAACAATTGATTCTTTTTTAGGACATAGATTAATAATCCCTCGTGAACAAACCATCTATTAGTTGTTTATAAACCTACCATATCAATGTGTGACAACTTTTTTAGTCCATGTGTACTTGTTTCTTAACTCCATGCAAATTAAAATGAGCTAACCTTCATATTCCACAATCCACACTTAATATAAAAAAAGTTGAGTTATGAAGTTCCAATTATAGTTGGATTTATAAACCTAATAAAGATTCAACTTACAATGAAGAATTTTTTACTTTTTCTTTTTTTGTTAAATGGAAGAAATTTTAAACGAAGTTCTTGCTATAAATGTCAATCTTTTCATTTTTAGATTACAAAGTAGCACATTTGCAAGTGAATATCGACTTCGATATGTTTGGCATGACTGTGAAAAACTAAAATTAAAAACAAGATTATCGGCACTTAAATTATCACAACCATAAAACGATGGTTCCTTGATATTGAATCATAGCTCATGTAACAGAGCTTGTATCCATACTATTTCTGCAGCATCATTGGCTAAGGCACGATATTCAGATTTTGTGTTAGAGTGACAATTTAGGTCATGAAATGATAACACGTCTCGAAAATGACACAAAATTAGCGGGTTTGGGTTTACTATAAACATGTTCATGTCAAATTCAGATTAACTCATTTAACATGATTATTAAATGAGTCATTTTCGGGTTGACCCGAATTGACCTATTAGCTAAACGTGTCAATTAACATGACAACATTTCCCACATGATTTAAATAATCCACTTTTATTACTAGATTACATAATTATTTGATATTGTATTATTAATTTTTTTCATCAATTTATGAAAAAAGAAAGATAATATCAAATATTATTTATTTACTTAATTATAATATGTTTAATATATATGGACTTATGGACATCAAAAAACAAATATAATATACTTAATTAAGAATACTGTAAAAAATTAAAAGCATGACTATTATAGTTTTTCCATATTATGTTACAGAGTAGTATTAATTTTATTGTGTGTGTATATATATATATTTAACTATTAGATGCAATTGTGATGTTATTATGTATTATGTTATTATAAACTTGTAGTTATAATTATAAAGTTTTAAACATATAATTTAACTTATAATTAATTTAAATTGAGTCAATTTTATGTAAACAAAGCCAATTTCATGCAAACAGGTTGTGTTAATCCAAATTAACCTGTTTGATAAATGGGTCATGTACAGGTTGAGGATTTCTGACACGGTTAATAAACATGTCATGTTTGGGTTAAGCAATTTTGATACGATTAGTAAACATGTCGATACGAACACAACCTGCCAACACGAATTGCCAGCCTACAGTGCTACAACACTCTGCTTTCCTGAAGACCACGAGACAAGCTTATCTCGTAGAAAAACACAGTATTCTCTGGTTGATTGTCGATCATCCACATTGGAAGCCCAATCGGCATTGGTATAGCCATGCAGTGACTTGTGTGTCAAGGGAAACATATGTAGTCCAAGATTCATTATGCCTTTCAAATAATGTAAAATCCTTTTGCATGCAAATTAGGGAAATTTAGTAGGATTTTGCATGAATTGACTTAATTTATTGACTATAAAACTTAATTCAGATTTAGTAAGAAGGACATATTGCAAGGCATCAATGGTACTACGATAAAGAAAATGATTTGAGAAAGTACGGCCACCTGTTTTACTGAGTTGTCTGGAAGTGCTTGCTAGTGTGGGAGAAGTTTTACACTTTTCCATTTTGATCACAACTAGAATATCTTTGATGTTTGTTAAAAAGTCTTCTAACATCGTCAACAACTTTAATTCCCAAAAAGTATGAAAGAGATTTGAGGTCCTTTAATGAAAATTAATAATGAAGCCTTTGAATAAACTGGTTGATGATGTGAGTTTTTGATCCGATTATGATTTGTCGTCCACATAGACAAGAGTGCATATAACATATTTCTAACATGAAGAATAAATAGGAAGGTATCCAACATGGATCATCTAAAACCCCAATGATATAAAGTAGCTTTTAATGTATCTGATAGTTTATGACAGAAACAAAGTGGGAAATAGACAAGAAAATCAAGTTGATTTGAGACTTCAACCAAATACAATAGATTCTGAGACACTTCATTTAATACTCCTCCTTGGATTTGAAGCTGCATACTCCAAGTCTTTGATGCAAGAACTCATATCCAGCTTCAGGAAGTTCCTTTGTTAGGATATCAACATTTTGGTTTTCTATTTTGCAATAGATCAGTTGTACTCCTTCATTTTGTATTTCACTTAAAAAATAGAGTTTCTTCAAGTGTTTTGTTTTTCCATGGAACACTAGATTATTTGCAATTGAAATTGTAGTTGGATTGTCCATAAACAGCTGTGTGCTTTTTTCTTGCTCCATATGCAAATTTGCTAGCAGCTTCTTAATCCAAAGTGCTTGATTCACAGTAACTGCAACAACTACATATTTTGCCTCTACTGTAGATTGAGCTATAACTTCCTGCTTCTTAGAACACCATGAAAAAATTGCAAAGCCAAAGCTAAAACAATAACCTATTGTGATCCTCATATCATAAACACAACCAGCCTAATCACTATCAGTATAACCTTGAAGACTAATTTTTTTAACTTGACTAGACCTAAGACTAGTTGTAGCTTGTAAATGAATTTCACTAGCACAGTGCATATATCTCAAAAGTTGACTTACAACATTCATAATGTCTAGCTTGGTTGCAGTCAAATACTTCAAGAAACCTATTAGGCTTTTGTATAGCCCTTCATAAACCTTTTTAGCTCCATCTTCTCTGCAAAACTTCTTTTTCTGATTCATTGGGCTTGCATTCCTCTTTGTTGAACTTCTTCATAATTTCCTTGGATTATTTCTGCTGACATACTAAGATCTCATTCTGCTCTTGTTGTACTTCCATGCTAAGGAAGAATGCCATATTCCCAAGATCAATCATTTCAAAAAATCTTTTATTTCCTTTTTAAAATTGTTAATTTTCTCCATACTACTTCATGTCACCAGTAGATCATCAACATATAAGGATATCACAAGTATCTCATCATAAACGTTCTTGATATATAGTGTAAATTCACTTAGACTTTTATAAAGCCTAAGCTTAACAAATGAGCACCAATCTTGCTATACCAGGCCCTTGGTGCTTGTTTTAAGCCATACAAGGCCTTTTTCAGAAACTATATCTTCTTTTCATGTCCTTGAACAACAAAACCTTTAGGTTGTTCTACAAAATTTCTTCCACCAAGTATCCATTTAGGATGGCTAATTTGACATTTATCTGTTGTATTAACCATCTCTTTTGTGCAACAAGGCCTATTAGCATTCTTATGGTATTAAATCTTGCAACTGAAGCAAAAGTTTTAGAGAAATCCACCTTAAATTTTTGAGCATATCCTTTGACAACCAACATTTCCTTATGCTTATTCACAGAACCATCAAGATTGAGTTTAGTTCTATAAACCCATTTGACTTCAATGGTCTTTTTATGTGTAGGTATGTCCAATAGCTCCCAAGTCTAGTTTTTCTCAATCATCTTAAGCTCTTCCTCCATTCCAATAATCCTTTTATGATATGTTGTAGCTTCTTCATACCTTGAAGGCTTTATTACAGAAAAATTGCATCTATGATAGATATCAAAAAGTGAATTGGTTCAATTTACAGGTTCATCATCAGTATCATTCTTCTCATGGAACTCAACCTTTTTGTTGTCTTTCCAACTCCAACTATCTAACTCAAAGAATTGGACATCCCTGCTAACAATTACTTTGTTGTTTTGTGGAAAGTAGATTTTGTAGTCTTTTGAAACTGCATTGTAGCCTATAAAATCTATGGTTTTGCCTTCTTATCCAATTTGTCTATCTTTTCTTGAGGACTATAAGAAAAAAAAAAGAAACCAAATGTTCTCAAATTTACCAACCTTGGTTTGTAGCCATACCATGCTTCAAATGGATTCTTTCTACAAAGCTTTTGTTGGCAATCTGCTCAGCAGAAAGACTACTGTATTTGCAGCCACAACCTAAAATTTCTTTAGCAATCCTTTATCGTGCAATAAAGATCTAGTAATCTCCATAAGTGTTTAGTTTTTTCTCTCCACAACTTCATTTTGTTGAGGAGTGTAAGGAGCTATTAACTGGTGCTCAATGTCTGCATCTTCACAAAATTTGTTCAATCTAGTTGAAGTGTATTTGGTTCCATTATCAGAACTGATCATCTGTATTTTGCATCCACTTTGTGTTTTTACCCAAGCTTTAAACTTTCATAAAATGTCAACAACCTTAAATTTATATTTCATGAAATAAATCCCTCACATTCTTGTATGATCATCAATGAAATAAATATAAAAATTATTCAAAAGATGGTATTTTTTGAGGTCCTCCCACGTTTGTATGAACCAGCCATAACTTTTGTGAAGCCCTCCAGGTTTTGTTTTGTGGAAAGGGTAACCTAGTATGCTTCCCATATTGACATGCATCATATTCTGGAAGCTCCTCTTCCAATTTAGGCATTCCTTCCACCATATTATTATTCTTCATGAAGAGAAGAGCAATATGATGATAATGCCCCAATCTCTTATGCTAGAACACTGTATTGCTTTCTTGTTTGTGTATTATAGCTTGCTCATCTTCTAGCATGTTCAAGGCAAAGCTTTTGCCTTTCATTTGGACTCTGAATACCTCTTTGTCTTTCGCATCCTTGTTCATACAACTTTTCTATTCAAATAAAACCTTATAGCTTTTCTCCAATAATTGACCAACTCTAAAAATGTTTTTATTCAATTTCAAGAACATATAACACATTTATCTATGAGCCAACTTTATGTAGAGCTACTACTTGCAAAACATGATGCCACAAACAACGCCTCTTCTGTAGTTGAACAGCAGCAGCATTGACTTCTCCTTGCTATTATTGATTATTGCATATCCTCTCCATATGCCTTAACTACCCATATATGTTACACCTTCCATTAGGCATCTACCAATATCTCTTTTGTGGAGGATCAGTCTTCTTGCAATGAAAGCATGGTGGATAGGTTTGAGTGTTGTTGTTGTATTTGTTACTACATGAACTTGATCCAGGCTACTTGTTATTTTGTGATTTAGCTTGAAAGGCCCCTTTCATAGATACTTCTAGTCTCATAAGCCTCCTTTGTTCTTGTGCCTGTAATGCAGTTAAAAGCTTTGCCAAAGTTATACTTGATAGGTCTTTAGCATTCTCAAGTGATGACATTATGGCCTCAAACTTGTTGAGAAGTGTAACTAGGATTTTTTAAACTATTCTTGAATAGAAACGTATGTACCATGAAGTCTTACCTTGTTAACTATGATGAGAAGTCTATCAGAGAAGTCCTTGATTGTTTAGGTATCTTTCATTCTTTGCATTTAAAATTCTCTAATCAAATTCAAAACTTGAATACATCTGACTATTTCATTTCCTTCATACTCTTCTTTAAGAAGTCCCAAATTTCATTTATTGTCTTCAGTGTCATGATTCTTGTGAAAATGGTAGGTGAGACTGCTCCAAAAAGGTTATCTTTAGCCTTTGATTTCCTTTTTTCTTATCCTTGTGAATCTTTATTTGTGCCATGGATGGATTGTTTGGCAAAGGAGGAACTTCATACTCGTTTTCAACAGCTTCCTATAGATATTTGCATCGAGGTAGGCTTCCATTCTATCGGCCCATACTTGATAATTTATTCCATCAAAAACTAGAAATGCCACTGCAATGAATGAAGCTTCTGGATCCATTATAAAATGTTTAAATGGTAGTAAGTTTTTTAGGATAAGTATTTAGGCTCTCTCAACCTCACATATTCCTATCCAAATAGCTCTGATACCAAGTTGATAGTTTATTGCAGAAACAAAATGGGAAAATAGACAAGAAAAACAAGTTGACTTGAGACTTACAACTTCATATTTTTATTGAATCATAAAGCAACAATCGAAACTAATAAACTAAAAAGAGCATAAAAATTGAAAACATTATGGCACTAAATCCATAACTAACAAAATTCTAAACAACTATATTGTAACGCCACACTCTCTCTCCAACCAATATTGTCTCTAATTTAGCCACCGCACTTCAGACTTCCCAGGGGGTCACCCATCCTAGGAATGCTCCCACTGGAGCACGCTTAACCCCAGAGTTCTTCCAACTCTGAAGCCAAACGCTCTGAAAAGGCCTTGGTTGTTAAGAGAGTGCTCACTTTACATTTGAACCATTACCACATGACCCCCTTCCACACCTGGGCGATGTGGGATTGGACACCAATCTCTGCCAGTAAGGTAGCCTGCCAGTGCCTCGCACCCGCCCACACTTACTCTGGCTATGCCAGTAAGGTAGCCTGCCAGTGCCCCCCTACACCCGCCCACACTTACTTTGGCTCCGGATCCTGGTCGTCACAATCCACCCCCCTTGGGGCCCAGCGTCCTCGCTGGCACATTTCCAACCTGGTACAGGCTCTGATACCATTTGTAACGCCACACTCTCTCTGTCATCGCTGACACATTTCCGGCTAGGTACAGGCTCTGATACCTTTTGTAACACCACACTCTCTCTCCAACCAATATTGTCTCCAATTTAGCCACCGCACTTCAGACGGTATGGAGTTTTTGGTCATACTTCCCAAAGGGTCACCCATCCTAGCAATGCTCCCACTGGAGCACGCTTAACCCCAGAGTTTTGTAACACCCCGTCCTAGGGAAAATATTAGAAATATCAAAGTTGACCAAGTGTGACCAGTTTGACCGTGAGTGGGCCAATGGTTGACTTTTTATGTGGTCATGTTTTGGATTTGACTAAGGTACCGTTGCGTAGAGCTAGTCGATACGAGTTCGTAGACTAGTAGTACACTCAATTTCGAGTTCAGACCGAGAAGTTATGGCTGAAATAACATGAAAGGCATTTTGGTAATTTGCTGTGATAGGGCAAAAATTACTATTTTGCCCCTGCCTTTATATGTTTTATCCAGAAGGGTCTGGAAGGAGGAGACACACGCCCGCACGCACCCCCCTCGGTCACTGTCGCCGCCGAAAATGACCGTTTTCGGCTAGTTTGGGCTGGAGTTTTAGCTGGGAAATGAAGCCGCCGACCTCCTCCTCTTGTTGACACCGGTGGTTCGCCGGATTCTTGCCCAGATCGCCGGAAATTGTGAGAAAGCCGGTCAGCGGAAAGTTTGCGATTCGCCGGTTTCCGGCGGGGTCAGGCTGACCCACTGCCCGGGAAAGGTTCACCGGGACCTCCTCTTCCTTTCCCCACTATTGGCTGGCCGTGATACGCCATGGATCGCCGGAATCGACGAAGGATCCGGTGGGGCTGATTCTCCTCCGGCCGCCGGATCCCAGCGGTTTCCGGCGATGAAATATGTTCCTTTCCCTTCTTTTGGATCCTCCGAGTCCGATTCCGACACCCGTTGGTCCTAAATCCCGCTCGTATAAGTGGTGCGAATTAGGAGTGCTCGGCCGCCACTTCTTGGCCGTTTTCCGGCCACCACCGGCGGCGGATGGATGAGGTAAGTTCACGGTTGCGTTCTAAATTTCACGAGCTTCGTTTCGATATATAATTTGCATATTATAGATAAATATCGGAATTTACCCGGTGGTGAGCTGGTTGTTAACAATTGTTAAATAGGAATTGTTGATGACTGATGATATAAATGTGTGCGTATTTGTGTGTTGGTAATTACCGTGGAGTGAATTGGTTATCCAGAATTTAGGATTTTGATTATTTGATTGAAGTTTGTGGTTGTTAATGACGGTTACGAAAATATTATTTGTGATTATTGCTCTGGGAATGGTAAATAAATTGCTGTACAGAGAATATAGGAATATGTTACATAATTGTTTTGCTATGAGCTGTAATTAATTGTTAAGGGAATTTTGGTTTGAGTTTATAATGGAATTTTGAGTACTGATGTGGTTAGTGAGTTAGAACGTATGTTTGTCAAGTTGACTGTTGAATAGTAATTGCATCAGATGCGGCATAATTAGCGTAAATATGCACTCGGAACTACAGGTAGCTTGATCCCTTTGAGGAAGGGTATGTAGGCAGCTCAGTTTTCATACTGAGTCCAGCTACGGGAAAAATATAACAGATATATTGTATTGCGAGTGTTGAATTAATTACTAAATTGTGGTTATCCGTGTGGGGATTGCGTGCTGGTAGAATAAATATGGTTTAGGACTGGTTTTCCTTGCAGGTCTGTAGCTTTTGCTTTTGGGGAGTGTTAGAAAACAGTCGAAATGCTGCCGAAATTTTTAATAAAATTTCCGGCAGTAGAGAAACCTTTCGGTCTGTTGGTTTTTACTTTTTTTTGAATAATGGTTTAGTGGACTTTCACGACTGCTTGTGGCTTAGTGGGAACATTAAGTCACGCAGGCAGGACCCAAGCGGGTCGGGTCCTGTTTGGGAGCATTCCTAGGATGGGTGACCCCCTGGGAAGTCTGACCAAAAACTCCATACCGTCTGAAGTGCGGTGGCTAAATTGGAGACAATATTGGTTGGAGAGAGTGTGGTGTTACAGTTAGAAACTGGATAAATTAAATTATGTTTGACAAATTGTGATTGTGTTTAATATGACTGTTTGTATGTAAATGAAGTTGTCTATAAATGGATGTTGTTATTTACATATTAATATTAAACATGTATACGGTTTATGATGATTTATATGTTTATGATGTAATAGTATGTAATTAAATAAATAAATATTAAATTATACAAATTATATTTGTTGATATATAAGTGAACATGAAAAATATGGATAAAAGTATATACGGTTTTACGCATTAATTATTTTTGTGCATGCTGGTGAACATTATGCGTCCATAATATATTAATTTTATTGATATGTAGGTGAACATTATGCCGTCCATAATACATTTAAAACATATATATATATATAAATTATTATATATTATAAGCAATAGGCGACATATGTAGAATATAAGCAATAGTATGTGACTTAGGACATTAAATACTATATATTTATTAGGCGACACATTAAAATTAAAAGGCAACATATGTACACCGTTTAAAGTATATAAGCAATAGGCAACGCATTTAAATTAGGATCGTTTAACTGCATGCATATCTGTTTTTGTGACTGTTGTGTGTTACAGATTAATGGATCCGAATGAGGATGATATTGTTTTTCCCCCCGATGAGCCGTTATCGACAGAGGATGAAGCAGCCGGTCCAAGTGTTCTAATTCTTAAGCGGAAAGGTCGGGGACCTACAATGTTGAAAGAGTTTAGAAAGGAGACCGAGGCAAAGCAGTTGAAATTACTGTTCAATGAGCATAGAGCTCTACTAAACAAGGAAGCTGTGAGGATGGTCAACTTGGAGGGCTTAATCACTAGTTCCACTGTACCGATTGGAGCTAAAATCTGGAATGATGTGTCTTTAGCATTGAAAGATAACCTATGGGAAGCATTAAAGGTAATATTCCATGGCATATCTAACCCAAAACCCGAATTACATTATAGAGTTATAACCAAATGCTACATTGATGTTGTTATAGGGTTATTCAAAGAAGGATGACTCTCAAAAGGACCAGACTCTTAGAAGTTGCGCTGGGAAGTGGAGGAGGTTTAAGCACAAACTGTTTGAGACGTATGTGACCCCATACTTGAAAGACCTCGAGTTGTTCAAGTACCCACCCACTGACATGTAACTTTCATCAAACAAGAAGACTGAGATTTATTTCTCAGCCACATGCTTGGTGAAGACTTCAAGGTAAAAATAATATTCAAACTGGTTTAGAATTTAATTATGTATGCATGTGTCAAACACTTTATAGAAAATATAATTAATTCATCTTAAAATATATGGTGTCAACATTAATTATAGAAGTTAAGTATGGATCGAAAGGAAGTACGCCAAGGCAGCATATATCCCCATCGACTTGGCTATAAGGGATATCCGCGGTTAGAGTGGAGTTGGTATGTAATATATATAAATATGTATACATGCACACACATTAAGATTAAGTTTAATTTAATTATCGAATATTTACTATTTCCATATGTTTAATGGATGTATATAAATTTGCAGCAAGCTGAGAGAGACACCACCGAGCCGATCGAACGCGAAGAGCTATGGATCAGCGCAAGAACGAAAAAAGATGGACGGGTAGACAATCCGGAGGTTGAGTCAATTGTTGAAAACATTGTGAGTTATATAATTACCAAAATTAGTGGTCATATAATTTTTATTAATTATTCATAATTAACCATATTAATATTTTTTCATGCATATTTGTTTTTTATAGCATGCTTTAAAGCAGAATGTCACTCAAGGCATTCTTGATGCCTCTCCTCTAAATGATGTGCTTACACAATCCTTTGGGTTTGAGGAATATCCCGATCGGCTTCGAGGAAAGGGACAAGGGTACACGGTCAAGAATTTTTTCAAAACACCGTGGCGAAGCACACAAAATAATAAGAAGGAACCCGATGTAGATGCAAATATCCAAAGGCAGAATGCGAGGATAGAGAAATTGGAGCAGGTTTTGAGTAGTCTGTTCAACGTTATCTGCAAGAAAAGGGCATTGGACAACTTATGTGATCTCGCTGCTGCATGCAGACTTGACATACCACCGCAGTCACCCGCACATGGATCATGTCATGCAGCAGATCATTCGACCAATGCTCGGCACGATGATGTCACTAATTTGGGCACTCAGCCTGTTCCTCCTCCATCAGTTGTTCCACCTAGTGATCCTACATCTGTACAGCATGAGGTACATGTACCATTATTAAATTCTTACAATATATTCTTAATATTGATTGTTATAACCCGCTGACGTTTTCCAACATGACGTTGAAATGTAGGACATTGTATGTGAGCTTGCAGAAGAGACGAGATAATGTTGTGGCAACTGAGACTTTGACAACCGGTAGTTCAGTTTGTCATGGTATAGAGTTAGGATCAGACAATGTTAGTCTCTCACTGAATGAAGCGATTGATCTTACTGCATTGTTACATGTACCCTCTTTCGGCATGCTATATGTTAAAGAGGCTGAAGGATCATTCATGGCGTGGCCCCGTCATCTTATTATTCTGCCTCTGATGCAGTATATAACATTATATATTCAAAACTGACTTTTATGTTAGCATATATATGTTAGCTAATTTGTGATACTAAGATGTTTTTTTATTTTATTTTGGTTTTAGGATTATGGGAAAAGGAGAACATCAAAGGGCAACAGGTGGTTGCTGTAGGATCAAGTGGCTCACATAGGTCCTAAAGGCCTAGACCAGTAGAGGCCGAGTCGGCAGATGTTGCTTCAGCTGATGAATTTGACGCTGCCCACTCATACAATCTTAGCCCTGCATTTATAGCATTGTTAAGGCGGCTCGACCCTTTCGACATGTATCACATATGGATGGCCTCCTTGCCACCGACAGTTGTGGGCTATGAAGTGATGATATCAACTTCGAAGAAAGATATCCAATTTTTTTTTTACATGCTGGAGTTGCAACAATCTTGCATTTTGTTCTACATAAGGTACGTAATTCCAACTTTATTGCATTAATTGCTAAATATTTTATTGCTATTGATTTGTCACATACAACTAATATGTAAATGATAATTCACTGCTTAGGCATTTACATTCCCGACTGATGGGTGAACAATTAAGGAAATATTGTTTTATGCTCCCTGATGATCTAGACAATGTAGAAAGGAAAAATCCCAATGAGCGAGAACTTAAAATTTTGATGCGATGGAAAGATGCAGAAAGATGTCAACTATGGTTTTCCCATACTGGTCAAGGTAATATAAGTTGTCTAATACTACAATGGATTATTTGAGTTTTATTAAAACATTTGTAATTAATCCCTTTTGTAGAGACCATTGGATGTTGGGTGTTGTTGACCCATACTTAGCAATCGCATGGTTTCATAATGCGCTTCCGAAGAAAACCGTTAAAGAATGACCGACTTTAGGGGTTTGTTGGATATGTAAGTTTGCATAATTAACTATATATGTGGATGATTATTAATTAAATTTAATAATTAATTGCTAATTTTATTTTTGGTGATATATATAATGTATGCATAATGTATATATAGGACGTACTTGTCTTGGAACTGTACATCCGATGGCCGAAAAAAAGTTCACTATGAAAAACTTAGATGGCTTAAAACAAAGGTACAAAAATAAGATCTGTATATACATAAATAATATATATGTGGATGATTATTAATTAAATTTAATAATTAATTGCTGATTTTATTTTTGGTGATATATATAATGTATGCATAATGTATATATAGGACGTATTTGTCTTGGAACTGTACATCCGATGGCCGAAAAAAAAGTTCACTATGAAAAACTTAGATGGCCTAAAACAAAGGTACAAAAATAAGATCTGTATATACATAAATAAATAAGATTTTTACACATAAATATTTATTCATAATTGTAAATACATATTAATATTGTATGTGGAACAAAAAATTACTTAGCTATTTAATATAATGATTAACTTGTGTTTTTGTAGCACTTTTGTATAGACGATAAAACAACTAGGAAATACCGAATGCAGATATTATGTGATGATGATCATGTGTGACATCATGGTAAATAATATTGCTCGAGGAAATTTAGTGGACATGGTAATAATTAATACATTTTTACACTCAGTAAGAATTAATATTATTAGTTAATACTTATTTTAACTACTTGTTAATTTGGTATGTATATATGTGCAGTTCCAAGATAGTGCTTGGACCCAACAATATGTCGACTATTTTAGAGCAGAATGGACAGCTACCGTGCTCCCATTCATATCGTAGTAAGATATAATTTATATTTCCGCTTATATATACATGCTTTTAGATGACAAAAACAATGGCATATTTTATTATTGTACTTATGGAAATATTTAACTGCTTGTAATTATGTTGTTTGCATTATTTGTACCTATGTAATTTTGTTGTTTGCATGATTTGAAAATATTTGCTTTTTCTTATATCATTTGTTATATTATTTCCCTTGTTGTAAGCTGAACATTGAATGCGGCAATATTGTCCATTAGTTTCTTATCTTCTGAATTAGAGAGAATTGCAGAGAGTCATATAAAGGAACTAACCTTATTATAAGCTTTAAAAAAAAGTCAGTCAAATGGATGGTGAATATGATATCAATATCGAGAATTTTTGCTGTAAAATTATTGGATTGGTGTGATTCATGCGAACAGAGTTTGCATTGCTAGAAACCCTATGTTTATCACTCTTTCAATTTTACTTTATTTTTTTGTTCAATTATAACTCTTTCAATTATTTTTGTATATTAGTCACTTTTGAGAAGCTGCGAATTCATGAATTAATGTATAAAATAATAAAGCAGTACTAGAAATAACAATGAAGGTTTGAAACGATCTCATAAGATGATTTTGTCTAACATAGTATGTAACATGCATATATGTAGTTCATTTCAGAATGGTGTATATAATTTTAGTCATTCATCATTCTATAATAGATACTTAAATTTAATTTTGTTTAATTTTAATTATTTATATTTATACATTTAAATTTCTTTTATAAAATATTCAAATTAGATTTAACAAATCGTTTAATTAGTCAATACAAATAAATTTGATTTATCCAGCTACGTTTTAAATAGGAATTTGCTGCGATTTTAAAAAATGGTTCAAAAAAATAAGAAATACTGTGACGCTAGCGTCACCATTTGGGTGCAAATTTAGCAACGCAGATGTCGCATTTTAGTGAAGAGAAGGCGACGCTAGCATCGCCATTTACGTGAAGAAAAGGAAACGCTAGCGTCGCTATTTCTGTAAACAATTGCAACGCTAGCATCACGATTTAGGTGCACATCTGCGACGCTAGGGTCGCCATTTTTGTGGCGAAAATGCGACGCCCGCGTCACCTTTGTATTTCATTAAGAGCAACGCTCGGTGTCGCCTAAAATCTTCTTATTAGCGACGCATATTGTCCTTCGCTAATATTTTTCACTTTTTGCGACACACCTATCCGCGACACAAGCATTTACGTTGCCATTTACAACTAGCGATGCTATTTTTGCGTCGCCGTTTAGGGTTTTTCGCGTAGTGCTAATTGCAATTGATATGTGGAATCATTGTGGATTTTATGCAATTTTATTTAAAATGGGCTAGATGAATTTTGTATATTTAGTATACAAATAAGGAAAAAGTTAGAATGATTTAAAATGTATAGCATATATGTATATTATAAAATTGAAGACGATAGATCAAAGAAATTTTTAATTTTAAGATTTTAAAATAATTGATCTAAACTTATTGTTTTGAAGAACTTATTTAATACAAGTTGATTGAATGAATATGAATGAGTTTTTGAGATAAAGCTCAATTTTTTTGGAAAATAAAAGAAAATATAGAAAATATTATATTCATATGCTAAAGAGCAAAAATTCCAAAAGAATGAAGAATATGTGCTTGATATATTACATTATGGGGAATGGTCTTAAAAGCCAATTTCACTGATTCAGTTTGGCGGAAATGTAACCTAGGTGACTGGAGATTCCATGGTCTAGCTTCAATAGGCAAATTGGTTACATTGATTCAAAAATGATAAAAGTATATTTTTGCTGACAATATTAGGAATAAATAATTACTTTTATGCTAATATCTTATAACAAAGAGGAATATTGCAGAGTATACTTAATCCATGTCATCTATGTGAGAGGAAAAGTGGAGTAGCTTTTATGAAAATTATATAGCTAAATTTTCTAAAGTTCTCATGAAACCAAGAGTTGTTCATGACCTAAATTAACGCAACCGTATAAATCAAAATATATTATGATTAAAAGATGTGTGATTCTTATTGTATTGATTTACAACAAACGTGAACAGTTCAAGATCTTCTATATTCACTGGATCACCGAGTAAATCTGATAAAGAAAAAGTTGTGTCTAGTTTTAATTGATAAGGTATATGCTTTTAATTGAATAGTTATGTTTTTTTGGTTGAGTATTTGGTCTCTTTTTGAAGAGTTACACTATTTGGATTTATATAAATATAGAAGAAGAATGAGTCTTAATAAATTTGAAAAGTTTGTGTCTATCAGTGAGTACATATATTTATTTGGTTTGCCAATTCAAGATATATGGTGCTAAAATTTGGATTATTTTATTATTGTATTTTGGGAGACATCCACTTGTAAGACTTCAACTACTGAGAAGAAGTTTAATTTTTCTTATGAATAATGCTACAAGCAAGCCTCAATCAATCTGATCTGTTTATCTTTTCTTAAGTTTACATCTTTATTCATATTTCTGATGTATATAAATATGTATCTTTTATTATTATTTTGATTATATATTTAATTCTTCAATTGTTCCAAAATATACATGTTGACAAATGTAATATAACAATTACAAATGCCATGTATGTACTTGATCTACATGCAAATCTCCTAAATGTGAACTAGATGCTAAAAGAGGATTACATTACAAAAAATCTGGCCTACAGCCACGACAGCTAGTTCGTGCCTGAAGGCCATTTTTGCGTGGCTAAACTCATTCAGTTACGCAAAACACGTCGTAACAGCTCCGTGACAGTAGGCCTGTCACTGAAAGTCCCTAGTCACGAAAAAAGTGGCGGTTCATGACTGAAGACCAAATCCAAAATTTTTGGAGTTTTCGTGACTGAATTCACTGTTTTCGTGATTGAAACACTTAAAGCAATTACAAAAATTTTCATGTCTATTTCATGAATTTGTTACGGCGTCATAGTCGTGACTAAATCTATGTGTTTTAGTCACGGTTTTCAATGTTCGTGAATAAATTGTCCTGATTTTAGACACAAATGTTTACGTGTCTAAATGTGCTTTAGACTAGCCACGATTGCTGATTTCGTGTCCGCCTTTATTTTTAGTCACGGAGAAGTTCGTTGCAAATTGTTAACTTAGTTAACCACAAATTGTTTTTTCGTGTCAGATTGCCTATTTGTTTGTCACGAAGAATAAGTTTCGTGTCTAAATGGGTTCAATATTGTTGTGTATATTTTATTTTCCGTGGCTATTTATATTAGCCACGGAAGTTATACATAACTGATGTTCTGGAAACCATACCAATCCCATATTAATTAGTTATATATTCACAATCCAAGAAACACATTTACTTATAACATAACCAATAAACAACAACTAAACGAACATGCTTTCTTATAAAATATGATAGCTTTACTTATAACATAACATCCCAAAATATGTTTGCCAATTCTGAAATGACTACTTCTCTAAAGTTATAGTATATATAACTGTATTACAATTTATCATAACCTAATTACAACATGTGAAACTTAATATGTTAGCACTTAACATCTTCACAAAATAAATATTAACAGTTGGTCTTCAAACTACTATTTACTGCCATCTCAAAAGTTACATACCAGCTTGCATACCATATTCAGTCCGAGTCCAAACTAAAGGAACCTGCATCTCATTGAAGCAGAAACAACCAACACATATCAGACACAAAGCATTGCACTTATAGATCATTAACACAATTTCATGAACATTCCCGCTTGTGAATTCATACGTACTTTCGTCATAAGACGCTGTCTCATTGGGTAGATTACGCTTAAATGAGTCCTTTCACAGCTGCATCTTCCTTATGTAAGTCATGTAATTGTCATGCCGCTCCTCTATCAATTTCAGCCTTTCCTTCAGCTCCTGGTTTTCCACCTCAATCTGAGCAGCTTTTTGCGCTGCTACCTCCTTTCTCTTTCGTGCCTCTTCAGCTTCCCTTAAAGCGATTTGAACCCTCCACGATTATGATATTCAGGGCTTCACACCTTCACCTAATCCACATACGTAGCGAAGTTTTAGCGGCAAAACCATATCAAATAAGTCATCATCTTCCACTTCAATGTCACATTCCTCCTGTGTCTAATCTTTCAGCTCAAGTACCTTATCTTGAAAAGTTCATACATTTATGATTGACCTGCTGCTTGATAAATATTACAGCAAAAATGAAATTTATCTACCATCCTTTGTTACCAGAAAATTAGGCATTCTTGTCCGTTTATCATTTACATATGCATTTACATTACCAGCCACTGAAATGTCTACTTACATAAACTTCTTTCGAATTTTCGTCTACCCACTTGTTCTTCTTCTTGCTGAAATGGGTCTCTTTCCATAGTTGTTTTCTCCTCAACAGCTGTCCATTCTCAACGTCCCCCTACAAATCCAATCAAGTGTTTATCGGTTTAATTAGTACATATCACTATATGAATTGTCAGCAAACACATAGCAACCACCTATGTGAGACTCATCTTATTCACTAAAGGATAAGCAATGTTACCAAATCATAACGAATATGAGCGAAGGACTTCGTTCCTCCACAGTGGTTAATCCTTTTTGCTACACGATTTCTCTTATTGGTTGCACTCATTCTCTACATAAGTTTATGTTATTATAACATAAAGCAATATTAGAGCACTTTGATTTACATGACTTACATAAACGTTCCACACGCTGTAGTTCACACACACAAGGCTGCAATTTTTAACAGAGTTAACTTAACATACACTGTAAATATGCCTATTTATCAAAGCTAATCCCGAAAACTACTTATAGAAGTTGTCAATGTTAAAATGTCAATTGGCTGATCGGATAAGAGGTAGAATAAAGATTTAATAACTGAATTAAATGTTAAATGCAATTTAGGACATTAATTTATAAACAACAAGATTTGAGACTTATAAAAGTAAAAACATATAATGTCTCACAAAATAAAGTTACCAAAACTTTAGATATATTTTCACATCCTATCTAAATAATAAAAAAGAAACAACATCAGTTATATGGTGTATAATGAAGGAACTCATAGTTATATGGCGTATAATGAATGAACTCATAGTATATCATCAATGTACATGTCGGTAAGTGCATTAACCATTATGTACTTTTCTTCGGTGTTGCTAGCCATAACTTGTGGAAGTTTATGCAGTTTAACAAAGCCATTCATCATCGGCAAAATTATCTTCATCATCGCTACGGTCACCTTCCTCTCCATGAAAAATCCAAGGATCATATGTTCTTACAATGCCATTAACAAAAAGATGATCGACAACTTCATCCGGACTGCGATCAATCCAATTGTTGCACTTATAACAAGGACAAGGAATGACGCTTTTAGTTTTCAAATGCATAAGAACAAAAGAAATGAAGTCCTTAACCCCTTGTACATAAGATGGAAGAGACCTAGTTCGAAGTTGGATTCAACTTTTATCCATCTAAATGTCTAAAAATGAATGAAGTTGTTCTACCACACCAAAGGAAAATGAAATAAATGACCAAAATAAAGGAGATTACAAAACTAATACAAAAAAACGACACAAACAGTGCATGGCATACCTGTGAGGATTAGTGTTTTAAAAAACGCTCGAGGCGTACGCCTCAATGCGCGCCTCAGAATGAGGCGCCAGAAAATCGCCTCAAGGCGAACGCCTCAACTTCTCCAGGCGAGGCTTACGCCTCACGATGCAGAGGCGGTGTGAACTAAGGCGTGTGAGGCTTACGCCTCACTGATTCAGCTGGATCTGGGTCGACCCAGAAGGTTTTAAAAATACCCATATAGGTTTTAAGGTTATGTATATTAAAATAATTAAAAAAACCCAAAAAAAAAAAAAGAACCTTTTTTGTTGCCGCTGCCGATACTGAGGAGAAGAAGAAGAAAAAGAAAAAGAAGAAAGGAAAGAACCTGCCGGCTGCCTACCTCTGAAAGGTTTGTAAATATTTTCTTTCTTATTTTTGACTTGTTAGTTGCCGACACTGAGCATTCTGTTTTACTTATTTATTTATTTTACTATTTTCGGTCAAGTCAACTACCCCCGACCCCCTATATTTTGTTATTTGATTTATTTATTTATTTATTTCTTATTTTTTGACTTTTCTTTTTTCATTTCATTTCTATTTTCTTTTGCTTTACTGCCAAATGTTATATATATTATTTAATTAAAATAGTTGCTATTTGATTTATTTATTAGTTTGTTATAGAAGCCTATATATATAATACATTATATTATTTAATTTATTTATTGTACATTGATATTTGCTTGAATAGATAAAAATTTAAATAGAAATTTATATTGTCCTAGAAATTTTGATAAGTAATAAAATTAATAATTTAGTCTTTAGTTTATAATTTATAATTTATATGTTTAATTGTTCATTAATTATTATTGTTTATGGAATTTGAATTATTGTTCAATGATCTTTATTTTTATGTTTTGAATTATTGTTTTGAAATTGAATTATAGATAGTTTATAATTTTTATGTTTATAAATTATATATTTGATATTTAGGTTGCCGGTTAAAAAAAATGAGGCGAACAACGGGTGGTTCTAGTGGTGGTGGTGGTTCTGGTGGAAGAGGGATTAGGAAAGATCCTTCTTGGAAATATGGTAATGAAGTTCAAAATATTGGAGGTGGAAAAGGATATATTTATATCGAGTGCACATTTTGTAAGAAGGTTGTTACGGGTGGTGTAAAAAGATTAAAGGATCACCTTGCTTGTACTCGTAAGAATGTAGCACAATGTCATAAAGTTCCCGAGAATGTTAAGCAATAAATGATTGCATATTTGAAGAAGGGTGAAGTAACTAAGCACATGACACAACAAAAGTGGAGTATCCATTTTATCTGATGGTTGGAAGGATATGCGAGGAAGAGGCTTGATTAATATCCTTGTTAATAACCCTCATGACACTGTTTTCTTAAGATCTATTGATGCATCTGATGCTGTGAAGGATTCTGATATGTTATTTAAGCTTCTTGATGATGTTGTGGAAGAGGTTGGAAAGGAGCTTGTTGTTCAAGTGGTAACGGAAATGCTTCAGCTTATAAAGCTGCAAGGAGAAAATAATTGATATATATATTATAAGCAGCTAATTAATAAAATAGAAATATATATATATATATCTTTATATATAAATATATGTTTATCCTAAGCAATATCCAACATAAAGTCTTAGGATTACCATAGGGCCTAATTCTACGAACAACATTGGTTCACAACATTCGTAAGTAGGTAAGCAAATTAAACAACTAGGTGAGTAATCAACAACCAACCATTCTACACAATAAATAAAAAGGAAAAAATTAGTCAATAATATTACTATCTCTAAATATAGAGATCGTTTGGTATGTTGCATTGTATTAATCTGCATTGTTACTATACAATATTTGGTGCAAATTTATTCTAGTCTATAGTACTACTGTATTATTTTTTTAAAATGAATATTAAACAAAACTAAATAAATTTTAAAATATTATTAATTGTGTAGTCTTTTGTAATTTAGCAAAAAAAAATTATATTAATAAAAATTATATTTAAAATTCACTTTTTAAAATTTTTGTATTTTTACTCATGTAGTTTTAAAAAATAATTATATTATCCATGACATATAAATTTATTATTGTTATTTATGATAATTATTACATAATCTAAAATTATAGAATATTAATATAACTAATACAAAATATAATGTTAAAAAATAAAAATTAATAATGTTTAAATAAAAATAATAAGAAGCCCAAATAACTTAAACATATAGCTGAAAAAAGCTGGATTAAAAAAAAAAAAAGCAAAGAAAAAAAATTCTGAAAAAGACCAAAAATAAAAATAAGAAAAGAAAAAAGATAAAATGTACGTAATACACCTCAAACCTATTGAGGATAATGACAGCAAAACAAATCAACAAATAAACAAGCAAGAATCGGGCAGCAACAAATCAGCAAATGCATTGGTCAAACAAATCAATCCATTATCAACATAGAAAGATAGTGATTAGTGTCATTTCTGTTTTATTGCTTTCCTTATGTACTTGTTACCTTTTGTAAACATCTCATACTTGTATAAATCAACTTGTTAATGAAATACAGAGGTACTGCAATTACAACAAAAATAACAAAAGTCTTTATGGTATCAAAGCTTTCAAACCCGCAAGCTATGTCTGCCTCAATCAAAAAGGAACCAGCCCTTACAATTCAATCTTTTCACCAATACACCAGCTTGGTGTCTATCAAACTCACCCCTACAAACTTCCTGCTGTGGCGTTCTTAGATGCTTCCTCTGGTTCGAAGCCTTGGAGTGTTCCACCACATTGTGGTTGTTCCAAATAGTCAAATTGAAAGTGAAAAGGAAGATGTTGAGGAGTTTGATCCAAAAACCAGCAGTGAAGATGCTACATATGATGATCTTTGGATTACAAATGATTATCTCCTAACAACTTGGCTCCGTGGAAATATGACTGAGGATATGTTAAACCTAGTCATCGGAGCTAAAACAGCGAAGCAATTATGGGCATCACTAGAAGAGCAATTGTTGCAGTCCACAAAGGAAAGAGAAGCACAACTGAAAAACATGTTGATGCTATTGAAGAAAGGTCCACTGTCCCTTGATGAATACCTGTGGAAATTCAACAATATATGTGACAACTTGGCTGCCATAGGACAGCCCGTTTCAGACATTGATAAAGTCTTCCAAGTGGCCCGAGGATTGGGCATCAAGTATCACAATTTTCGCCTTGCCATGCTCACTAAGCCACCATATCCCACCTTCAGTTAGTTCACCTTGGCTCTTCAAAGACATGAACAAACCCTGCTAACACAAAGAGAATAAGAGAATTCATACATGGAGCACAACCAGGTGTTCTTTGGGCAGAGAAGTCGCGGCAGAAATCAACGTGGAAGAGGTTTCAACTCATGTGGCAGAGGGTTTGCACCAGCTGCTGGTCGTGGATCATGCACACACAATCATTATTCTCCACGTCCAGATCACAAACCAAACATGGAGAAAAATGCTGACCAATCTAATCAACTTGGAAATCACGAGTGCCCAAAAATCCAATGTCAAATTTATGAGCAGTTTTATCACACGGCTAAAAATTGCTGGAATCGATTTGATTACTCTTATCAGTCAAATCATACTCCTCAAGCCCTTGCTGCTCTCTCCTTGAATGAGATTAATGATGATTCCTTTTATGTGGATTCTGGTGCAACATCTCATATGGTGAATGATCCAAGTAAGCTCATTAATGTTAAGTCATATAAAGGAAATGATGTTATCTATGTGGGAAATGGAGAAGGCTTATCCATCTCACACGTTGGAGATGTTTGTGTTCCAACAAATTATGGGGAGGTAAAATTAAAGGATGTTTTAGTTATTCCTGAACTCACCAAAAATTTATTATCAATTGGAAAGCTTACCTCTGATAATTGCAAAACTTTTGAATTCAACTCATGTGGTTTCTTGATAAAGGATCAAAAACAAAGGACAGTGGTGAGAGGCTATAGGCATGGCCGGCTTTATGTCTTAGATGAAAATTTTCATGAAGTCTTGTCTACAATAAAGGGAGGTGCTACTACTTCAACTATCTGGCATCAAAGGTTTGGCCACCCCAACTCCAAATTTCTACATATTCTGAAGGAAAGGAAGAACATTGAGGTTACTAAATGGAATTCCACAATTTCTATATGTACTAGCTGTCAGTTAAAAGAAAGCTGTCAACTCCCATTTGGAATATCAAATAAAATATCTAAGGTTCCTATTGAAAAGATTCACTGTGACCATTGGGGGGCAGCACCCATTGCTTCATCACAAAGGTTTCGGTTTTATGCCATATTTTTTGATGATTTTTCATGCTTTACTTGGCTTTATCCACTCAAAAAGAAATCTGATTTCCTTGACTGCTTCCTAAAATTTCAAGCATTAGCAGAAAATCAGTTTGAACAAAAAATTAAAATCTTTCAATGCGATGGTGGTGGTGTGTTTAATTCAACAAAGTTCCTCATATATCTCCAAAGGTGCGGCATCAAACAACAAATATCATGTCTTGGGACCCCTGAACAGAATGGTGTCGCTAAGCAAAAGCATTGACATATTGTCGAAACTGGTCTCACTTTGCTTTTCCAAGCAAACCTTACTCTTACACTTTGGGTAGATGCTTTTCTAACTGCTGCATATTTGATCAACAGGTCGCCATCTTCTAAACTAAATAATGTCACTCTTTACTTCAAACTCTATCAAAGACAACCTGAATATAGCAGCTTACGGGTGTTCGGTTACCGATGTTTCCCATCTCTTCGTCATCAAAATCATCACAAATTCCAGCAGAAAACATATCCTTGTATCTTTATTGGATATAGCTCTCTCCACAAAGGTTACCGCTGCCTCCACCCTGCAACAAACAGAGTATATATATATATATATATCGGCATGTAGTGGATGAAGGAAACTTCCCATGTGCTTCCCTGGTTGTCTCTAATGATGCTATTCAATCACTTAAACTCACTGAGTTTCCAAAATATGATGAGTAGCAACATAAAGGAAATTGCTCAAGCAATAGTTCCTCACCTTCGGAAAGCAACAAATCAGATGAGCATAACACCATAACAGCTGCACCGATGCATTTTGACTTTGTTCAAGAGTCATCATTGGAAAAAGAACCTCCAAATCCCACGGGACCTAACTCCATACTTGCGGACTCCATGCAATATGAGTCCACTTCACAAACTGATACAAACTCTCAACCATGTATTGGAGAACACGTGTAACATGGAATCTTGCTAGCACAAAGTTTTGAGTCAAATGCAACAAATCAGCAAGTAGACACTGAGAATGATGAGCCCATCTCTCCCACACAGCCTCGTGACATTCAAAATGGTGAGGACCTCTCTCCCACACAGACCTGTGACTCTTGCACCAGTCCAAACTCAGAATCTCCACTTACGGGCACATCATCAATCTCAAACTGATATTTCTCAACAATTATTTGTCAATCTACCTATTATTAGTGAGCATATTGCACCCTCTTCTCATGCATCTATTGAGCCAGTGAACAATCCCAAAGTGATTGCCCAGCCCACCCATCCTATGGTCACACGCAGCAAGCTTAATACAGATCCTCACATTGCCTCTCAAATGATCCTCTTGACCACTGATCAACCCACACCAGTTGAGCCTAAAACCTGGCGTACTACATTTAAAGATGGTCGTTGGGTTGCTGCCATGACAGAGGAACTTCAAGCCTTGGCACAAAATCAGACATGGACATTGGTTCCACGTCCCACTCATGAAAATATCATTGGCTCAAAATGGGTTTATTGCTTAAAATATAAAGATGATGGCTATCTTGACAAATCAAGGCCCGTTTAGTAGCTAAAGAATACACTCAAATTCTTGGACTTGATTATGATGAGACATTCAGCCCCGTTGTGAAGCCTACCACCATTCGGATTATTATTTTTTTGGCACTTTCTCAAAGCTGGACTCTTAAACAGCTTGATGTAAAAAATGCCTTTCTTCATGGTCATCTAAAAGAAACTGCATATATGGAGCAGCCACCGGGATTTATTGATTCTAAGTATCCAGATCATGTGTGTTATTTGCATAAGTCGGTTTATGGACTCAAGCAAGCTCCTCGTGCTTGGTTTGATCGACTCTTTCAATTCCTTCTTAACTTAGGATTTTTTGTACCAAGGAAGATCCATCCCTCTTTGTATATCGTCACAAATCAACAATTCTCTTACTATTAATTTATGTTGACGATATCATTGTTGCAAGAAATGTTAAAACAACCATTCAGACTCTCATTAACCGGCTTGGACATGAGTTCGCAATCAAAGATCTAGGTATGTTGCATTATTTTCTTGGCATATCTATAAAATATGTTACTGGTGGAGCCTTCTTGATGCGGGCATCATAAAGCTATATTCTACCATTGGAGCAAAATATGATGATTTAAGCATGATGTCCAAGCAAGGAATGAAGGTGGTAATGCTGCTCGGGAGTTGCGGAGACGAAACGGCATCATTTTAAAAATAAACAACTTAGAATGGCAATTTCGTAATTTAGCTATTTTCGGATTATAATGGCAGTTTTGTAATTATTTCTATTTTCGGATTATTTTTATTTAGGGTTAGTTTTTAGCCTTAGGATTACCTTCCTAATTTCCTTAGGATTACTTTCCTAATTTTCTTAGGATTAGTTTCCTAATTACTTTATGGTTTAGATTGATTCTTGATCTAACCCTAGTCCTTATATAAAGGGGGATCAATTCTTTTGTAAGACAGATTTGAGTTTTTAATCAATTGAGAGAATTAACTTTCCTATTGCTCCCAAGAGTATTCTTGCAAGGTGAGGAATCAATTTCTTCTTCTTGTTGCATTAGGAGTTGAATTATCTTATCAAAGTAGAAATACTTTGTGGCGATTATTCTTCTCTTTCCCTAGCCTTCTAATCCACGTTTTTAGATACAAGTTATCTAAGGGTTTGGTAGGGCGGGTTCTTGTTTTCCAATTATTGTTCAATATTTCTTGTGTGTTTGGGGTTTCGGATTCTTTAATCTTGGGGTTCCGCATCACTTCTTGTCACAATCCAAATATATCAATGATCTTTTACAACGAGCCAGAATGTCTACATGCTCCTCAATTGCTACACCGATGACAATCAAGGAAAAATTCAACCCGTCCAGCAATGACACCATTGATGTTTCCATGCTCCGTAGTCTTGTGAGGGCATTACAGTATCTCATATTTACTCATCCTGACATTTCCCACGTAGTCAATCAAGTTTGCCAACACTTCAACAATCCTACCATGATTCACCTATGGGCTGTCAAACGTATCTTACATTATCTTCAAGGAACATATGACTATGGTCTTCGGTTCCTTAGCAAAAGCTGCCCAAATTTGTATGGATTATGTGATGCAGATTGGGCAGGTTGTCCAACAACTAGGCGCAGCACTACTGGATTTTGTCTTTTTCTTGGTGCTAATTGCATCTCTTGGAGCTCAAAGAAATAGCCTACAGTCTCACATTCTAGTACCAAGGCTGAGTACTGTTCTATGGCATCCACCATTGCTGAGATAACTTAGATCACATATTTGCTTCGTGATATTGGGATCCTGCTAATTTAGTCTCCCTAACTTTTTTGTGACAATGTCAGTGCTTTATATATGACTGTTAATCCATTATTTCATGCTTGCATGAAACATCTGGAGATTGATTATCATTTTGTTTGGGAAAAAGTAGCTCTGGGATTGATTGTTACACAATACATTCCTATATCCGCTCAATCTGCAGATATCTTCACTAAGGCATTGCCTCGTAAATGTTTTGCCACTTTCCGGTTCAAGTTGGGAGTCCACTGTGTTCCCCCCGCCAGCTTGAGGTGGCATATTGAGAATAATGACAGCAAAACAAATCAGCAAATAAACAAGCAAGAATCGGGCAGCAACAAATCAGCAAATGCATTGGTCAAACAAATCAATCCATTATCAACATAGAAAGATAGTGATCAGTGTCATTTTGTTTTATTGCTTTCCTTATGTACTTGTTACCTTTTGTAAACATCTTATACTTGTATAAATCAACTTGTAAATGAAATACAAAGGTACTGCAATTACAACAAAAATAACAAGTCTTTAAAACCCACTTCGTCCTCCCACATTAGTTATATATATATATATATCATATGGTGTATTAACGTGTGGGCTCCACTATTATATATACAGTTCATTTTATGTGTTACAAGAGATATCAAACATTCTTTCAGCAAAAAAAAAAAAAAAAGATATCAAACATTATTGACCAAAAAAAAAAAAAGAGATATCGAACATTATATTATATTAATATAATACTATACATAGTGCTTATACAATGCACCAATAAGCAGCAAATAGATTGGACAGTCATTGAACAACTACAAGAGTTATCAACAACTAACAATTCAACACAAGAAAACAACTAATAGTTTACTTATGATTTAAAATAATAATAATAAAAAAGTTGACAGTTTTCACATGCAAATCTAAAATGAAAAGTAGAGGTCTGCAAAAAAATCGACTAACCGATTAAAACAACCGATTCAATCCAATCCAACATGTTTGGATCGGTTATTTTAGTGTAATTGGATTGGATCGGTTTTGAAAAATCAAAAATCGAAAGTCGGTTCGGTTCAGTTCAGTTCAGGTGTTAAAATCCGATCCAATCTAAACCGACTATTTTTTTTTTACAAAACATATGGCAATTTGTTTAGTATTATTGGTATGTAGGCTTTGTTATATTAGTTTAAATTTTGAGTTGGATTACTGGATTATTGTATTAGTTAAGTAATTTTGTTTTGTTTTGTTTTAGTTTAATATGTTTATTTGTCTTGTTATTTTTTTAATCATTTATGTGTTAGGTTTTGAAAAAAAACATAATTTTTTAAACAAATTTTTGGTACAAAAAATAGCTCAAATGTCAAATATTCAAAGTAAAAAAAGTTCAAAATTTTAATTTTAAAAAGTCTAAAAAAATTAAATAAAAGTTGAAGCCAAATCGATTAACAAACCCATCCAATCCAATTACTAATTGGATTGGATTGGATTTAACGTATAGATCAGATTGGATCGGATTGAAAAAAAAAAAAAAAAAAAACCGATCACTAATTGGATCGGATTGGTTATTTCCAAAATAGGTCGGATCCTAAACAATGCACACTCCTAATGAAAGAACAACTAACCTTCAAAGCAAAGGATTGTTTTGGCAACAACTATAGGTATGCAATCTACACAACACAATTTGTGCGTTAGTAGGATTTAAGAAGACAAATTATGCAACATCATGACTAATCTCTATTTTTTGAAATTTACTAATCTCTATTTAATTAGAATACAAATTATGCAATATTTCTCAATGAACTATATGCAGCAAAAATGGCCATTTTAGAGACTTAGATTTGAATTAAAGGAGGCAATACATGTTTTTAGAAATTTTATTGAAATGAAAAATTTGGCATTCATATCCACCCCTAAACAGGAGAGAGAGAGAGAGAGAGAAAGAGAGGGAGAGAGAAATTTTATTTCCGTAAAAAAGCTTTTACTCAGAGAATATGGCCAGAAGTGAAGGCATTATTTCAATATTCTCCATTTTGTTAGGCATGTTAAAACTTGCTGACTACTTTAACAAACAAAAGCTACCATCTGTAACACCAGAACTGCCCTCAAATTTACATTAACCATTAAAAAAGAAAAAGGAAGTTAATTATAGGAAGATAGATTTTAGAAAATAGATATTAAGATCAGGTTTACGAAAACTTAATATTCCAAGCCTTATTGAACACTGACTATTATACTAACATGCTAAAGGAATCATCGAAGAGAGTAAGAAGCAAACAAATTTATCAGAGAAACCATCATTGTGAAAAGTAATTGTTGGTGAATAATAAACTCAATGAAAACCTTCGTTTCTACAAAACAGTTTCTTCAAAAACATGTAATCCGGAAAGAAAAATAAAAAATACTTCTTCTTTTGGTTTGAATCTATAAAACTAAAGAAACTCAAAAATTAAACGTTCCGTAGAACAAACAAAAACAACCATATATAATTGCTGGTAGAAATCCTAACCCTAATTTTTTTTTTTTAAATAAAAATTATTCCTCTATGGTAAAGGGACCATCAATGCCTCGTTTGTGAAACATTTTCAAAAAGATAAAAACTATTTTTGAAAAATAAAAAGGAAATTAAATAAGAAATAGTCGGGATATAGTTGAAACTTGAAAGATTTGATAAAAAGGCTAGCTAAAATTATCACCTTTTCAAAATTAAGGTGGCTCAATTCTAATCATGCATGCTCGCCCTTGAAATTAGGCTATTGCATACCATTTCTCAGGAAATAAAATAGATTTCAATTTTTTTTAAAAAAGAAGAAATAGATTTTAACGTGAAAATAATTTATTCTTTGATTTTAAAAAAAAAAGTTTATATTTAATGGATGGATTATAAACGTGGAAAGTAAGTTTTGTAAAATTAGTTTGAAAATTTGAATGAGCGTTTTGGAGTTTAAACAAAAAATGCAGTGCCATTTGGTAACGTGTTGGGGTTTTGTTTTGTTTTGTTGTTTTCTTTTTTTACTTAATTAATTGTGTCTAATTTTTTTCGTATATTTCAAATAAAATAATTTATTAATTTCAAGAGAAAATAAATATAAAAAAACTCCAAAGTTTTCACCCTAATGTCTAGACCCACGACTTTTTTGGTGTAAATATGAGTGTCAAACCAATTGAGCCAACTTCATTTGATATGTTAAATAAATATAAATATGGAGGAAATAAAACAAAAAAGAAAAATGAGCATAATTTAAAATTGTATATTTTTTTTTTGTTATTTTAAACTTGTAATAAGTTAGATGTTCTAATAAATTCTAAGAAATAGTTTATATAAACAAATTACATATATAATTACGTAGAAAAAAAGTAAAAACCTAAAGTAAAAATAAAAAAATAAATAAATAAATATATATATATATATTATCAAATGGCACCGCAATGTTCAGTTTGTTTTTTTAAATGATGAAAACATGATCCCTATTATTTTTTTTCTTTTTTGTAAAAAATAAAATAAAATTGAACTATACATGATGAATATATATATATATATGTATGTATCAGGTTCACGTCGGGTTGACCATATAGTTTTAGAATCAAATTTTTTTTTTTCAACTTTTGGATCGTTTCAAATGCTGAAAATAAAAAATAAATTTATGGTTTATGTGATAGCAATTTTTCATGTTTACCATTCTATCACTCAAGTTCGCCTATAAAAAAGCTAAAATGAGGCATAAAATCCTTTTGGAACCGGTATGGAACTTGTCAAAGGGACTCAAACGCTTAAGCCAGTACCACTTTAAGTATTTTCAAAAATCTTGTAGGTAAAATAAGTTTTTCGTCCCTTTACACGTTTGCTATTTCTCCTACTTATAAGTGTGTAGGTCATTATGACTCGGGACTCTATAACTATTTTAATGTAATATAGATATCATAGTTGATTATGAATTGTAACTGCTTCAGAGTTACTTACGCTCAGAACGGTTACTATTGATGTTTGGTTCCCTGGTAACGTGTTTGAATGTATGGGCTACTACGTTAAATATTGGTTATAAGCGCCTAAAAAATTGAAGCCTTGGAATCTTTTGAATGTATGTCTTTTGGCTCCCCATCTTCAAAAGGTGCCAAGAGGCCTGCAGCCCACTACTATCTTCAAAAACTTCGATGAACAAGAAGTTTTGAAGGTCTTAACATTAATTACAACCTTTTCCTCCTCAGAATATAGTCTCGACGTATTCAGAAACTTGTCCTCCTCCCAACGACTAAAGAACCCAGAGTTTAATCTTCCCCATCCATATCCCAAAAGTTTGTACTCGGAATATAAACATGGTTCACAATTAGTCCCCTACTCCATGAATTTTATGGAGTAGTATAAAATCAACCTCGGGTTTTGGCGCTATTACCTAGATTGAGGAATTCGGCTAAGCCATCATGTCACTAATCTTCATCCACCCACATGTCACATTGGCGCTAATCTCAATTCAAAATTATTTCTCTTATGAAAACGCCTCATTTTTCGTACTGACACAAACAATCTCTTCTGTTAACTGTTGATCTCATCATTCTTAATTTGATCTTGACCATTTATTTGCTTATATAACATTTTCTTCTCTTTTTTACCTTTTTTATCTTCTTTTTCTTTGAAAATCTTCCCGGAGCAAACTCTGCAACTCTCTCCAATTCTTAAACCCTTTCAAACTCTGCAACTACCTCTCGCACAATTTGCCAATTTCAACTCCAAACACTTAGGCCTCTCAGACTCTTCTGCAGTTGGAATCCTTCACCTTTGTCGACATCGCAACTCCTCATTATCAGATTTTCCATCACTTCCATGGTATTACTGTTCTCCGTGTTCTTCAAATTTTTGGGTTAGTTTTTCCCTATCTTGATCTTCTTTTCTATATCCTAGACATGAAAATTGTTTTTGTTCTTCTTTTCTCTCTAAACCTTTTTCTTGAATCAATTTAGGGACCTTTAGATGTCTACTCACTTTTCAGAATTTTGTGAATGTTCTTTCTGGATCTTAATGAATAAGGGTTTGCCCTATCTTATTGAACCCATAAGTGGGTCCCTCAACTAATCTGATGAGCCAAGAGGCTCAGAGGGATCTGAACATCCGGAAGCCTCCGTCCCTTCAGTTAACCTTCCAGTTAAGCTTTTATCTTGTGTCCAATTCACCACTTCTGAACCATCCATCCATCCTACCAAAAACCCTACGAAAGATGGCAATTCGGAGAAACAACTCATGGTTGCTTCTACCTCTTCCCCCAAACCTCTTCGGGCTAAGAAACCATCATTTCATCGTAGGAAAGTTCAACCAAAGCGGAGCCCATCTATGTACCCATCAAGCATTACTCCCATTGGGCTTTACAAAAGATGCTTAACAAATACTCTTTTCTCGTGAATGTCATTATTGACTTTCCCCTTCCTAACAAATGCATCATTTCCGTCTGAAAAAAATTATATGTGCTTCTACAAGCTTCCTTTAAAGTTAGGCCTTCACTTTCATGTTCAACCAACCATCCATGAATTCCTCTTCAATTCAATCTAGCTCCTACCCAACTCATGCGAACTACTAGAGGATTCTCCTTGGACTTAGTGTCTTGTCCAAGATTCATCATTTCGTTAACCTTGTCATCCACTTCTGTTCCTTAATTGGAAATAATGACAATTCTGGTCCCTTCACCCTTACCTCCAGAAGGGATAAACTCATTCATGATACAACCTCGTGCAACAAAGGTTGGCAGAGCATGTTCTTCTTCATGCAACGAGCTTGGGGGATTTCAAACGTCAAAGACCCCACAATACAACCCGAAATTCTCAATATGAATAGTTGGAATCTTAACTTCGGTAAGAAATAAATGTTTTCTCCCATTTCCTTTGCATGCTTTATTTACACTTTCCATTTCTTCCTTGCAAACCCCCATCTTAATAAAGCTCCAACCAAATTGACCTCAAACTGAAAAAGGTCAATCAAGATCCTCAATCAAATCAAATATCTCAGCCTCAAGTCAATTTTGAGTCCCGAGGCCTTTGTTGAAGCAGGACTCTGCTCACCCTCTGAATTAATGGCAACAAGTATTCTACTTTCTGATCTTGTTAAAGAATTAGTGGTTTTTGTGATGGATTTTTGAAGTTTTGTGCTCGAAAGTGCTTCCGACCTCATTGAAGCCATGGAGAATAGGAAAATCACACCAGCTAGACTAATGGTCTAGGAGTTCTGCAAAAAAATTACAAAAACTAGAGGAAATGAGAGAAAGAAAAAGAAAAGATGCTAAAGCTCAAACAACGGTTATTGAAAATACTCAACCAGAATTGGGTGTGACCCTCTAGATACTTGCAATCCCCCAAAATCTCAAGCATGTAGTACTTTAGGAAAAAGGCAAAGCTTTCTAAGTGAGACCTGAAGCAATTGATCTCCACGTCTCCGAGTCATAACCTTGTACAAAAAAAAGGCTAGAAGAGTCTTTTTCACTCATTTTGAAGGGCAAAATAGAGTCTAGCTCAGCTATCCTTCTGATATCTCCTTCCAAAAATCACGTCGAACATGCTTCGGCTAGTATCAAAGTTGATCTTCTAGATTGATGCCAATCAAAATTAAATATCATCAACATCTTTGACTGATGATGCTACAACGATGTGCTTCATAGTGAGTTATTTGATCTTCATTGTCTTTTTCATTACCTTAGCTTTTTTTTTTATACATGCTTTTGTTAACTTTTACTATATATAGTTGTAGGCATGCCAACATAATCTTGTTAGAAAAGAAGCAAATTGAGACCATCAGAAGGTTGAAGCTCTAAGGAGCCACTGAAAAATGAATACTTATCCAGAAGGTAAAGGAACTGAACGAATATTCTGGTGGGTTAAATAAGACTTTACAAGAAACATAGAGCTCTCCGAAAAACCTAAGGCCTACTTGTTGAGTGTGACTCCAAAAGCTTTTACTCAGCCTCCTTAATTCGAAGAGACCCCACTGCTGAAGAAGTCAAGAAATTTCCATCTTCCGAGGCTGATGTTGTAGTTATAGTTGAAGACTAGTTTTAACTTAGTCTTCTTCTTTTTTTTAATAAAAATTGTCCATGTACTCCTGACTTGGTTCCATTTTAATGAAGATTTTACCTTTGAATCCCGCATTCAATCACTCGTGTCTGAAGAAACACTTAGAATATTTTTTGACAAGTTAACCCTACTAGGAAATTAACTCACTAACCTTTTTTATTTCGAGTTATGATTTATAATGTCTTATTTCCCAATTGTTTAGGCATTTAACCTGGCCTCATACATTGGGCAAGGGTCGAAAAATGCTTATTCTCAATAGTTTGGGAGGTTATCATATCTCAACCTTAATTGTTTTGGGAGTGTCATGATTTAAACATGTCAGTTTGGGTTAAGCCGTTTAGGATAGAGACCTGTCCGTTTAGGTCAGAAATTGCCATAATCACGAGCTTGGATGTAATTACAGCTTTGGATTCTTTAATATATTATTTAAATTTTCGATGGAATGAATCTACAAAATTCCATTGATGACAATATTGTAATAAAAAAAATATCAAAATATGCATTACCTTTTCCTCTCTCCAGCCTCTCCCATCCCCTAAAAAAAATAAAAAAAACTTAAGGAATTTGAATCGATTAACATTGTAAAAAATATGACTAATCATAGAAATAATTTGGATAGAAATTCTGCAAATGATCTCAATTCAAACTTCTTGAAATATCCTTTCCATTTCTATCTTAAAGCTTGTACACACCAGGATGAGGAATAGCAGTGACTAGGTAAGGTCCTTCCCAATTGGGTTCGAGTTTTTTTGAATTTATTTTTTCTTTTGTATTTTTGAAAACCTTTCTTAAAACGAGCTTGCCTACTTGGAAACTCCAAGGCCGAATCGAGGAATTGTAATGTTGTGCTACCATTTGTTGGTACAGTCTGAGGCAGATTACAACAACTTTTCTTCTCTCTTCAAACTCAACGAGAGCCTGTTTTGACATCTGATCGTTAAGGTGCTGGTATGAATCATAAGTTTGGAAACCTCTACTGTTAAAATTGCTTTCGTTCCGTAGACTAAAGAAAATGGAGTTGCATTCGTCGGTTATCTTATGGTAGTCATGTACGCCCATAGTACCCCTAGTAATTCCTCAATCCATTTCCTATTTTGATTCCTCAAGCCTCTTCTTCAAAGTGTTTAGGATTGTTTTGTTCGTCACTTCTGCTTGGCCATTTCCTTGAAGATGTCTTGGCGTAGAATAATGAAGTCCAATCTTCCATGTGGAACAAAATTTTTGGACTTCTGACTAATGAAGTGGGACCCATTATTCATCACTATAATCCAAGGGAGGCTGAACCTAGTCACAATATTTTTCCAAATAAAAGTAACTATGTCCGAATCCTTAATATTTACATAAGACTCGGCCTCCACCCACTTGGAAAAGTAACCTTTGGCCACCAAGATAAATTTCTTCTATCCAGGTGCCTAAGGTAATGGCCTAAATGATGTCCATCCCCCATTGAATGAACGACCATGGGCTAGAAACACAATCAGCTCATTTGATGGAACATGGTGTATAGGTGCAAATTTCTGACACTTCTCATACTTCTGGGCAAAGCTCTCAAAATCTTTTACCATCGTTGGCCAGAAATAACCATGTAACATTATCTTCTTAGCCAGCGATCTTCTTTCATAATGATTTTCATAAAATCATGAATGATTTTCTGCCATCACTTTTATTGTTGAATTCAGTCCTATGCATCTGAGTAAAATTTCAAAAAATGATCTTCAATATAATTGTCCTCTGAACATGCAATAGTGTGTTGCCATAGATATGAGCTTCTTCACCTCTGACTTGTCTTAGGACACTGTCCTTCTACAATATAAGCCATTAATTCCTAAATCTAATGTGAATCTTTTACTTGGATGACATTGACCTTTGGCATCACAATGCTTCGTTCTTCCGAAATTGCCACAGGTATTGTCCGTTCCCTTTAATGTGCTCATTAGAAGGTGCATTTGCCAATGCATCAGCATGATTATTATCCACCCTTGATAATTGCTATAGTTCTACTTCCTCGAAGCCCACCGTCGATTCTTTTTCCTTGTTTAAGTATGCTAACATAGTTGGGTCTTTTGCCAAATACATTCCTTGTACTTGAGTAACTACTAGCTGAGAGTCACTAAATACCTTTACTGAACTAGCCCCCATTCTTTTTACCAACTGTAGCCCTGCTAACAAAGCCTCGTACTCCGCCTCATTATTTGTAGCTGAGAAACCAAAACGTGAAGAATGCTCAAGCAAATCTTTAGCTGGACTCACTATAGTATTTCTACCTCTCATCCTCAAGTATTAGAAGACCCATCAACATAGATACTCCACTTCGATTTGTATTCCTCTGCTTTTTTCTTAGCCTCCTCACTTTCCACGGTGAACTCAATGATAATATCAACCAAAACCTAGGATTTGATTGCAGTCCGAGGATAGCCACTCAACTCAATTGCCCACAGAGTCATTCGTCCAACTAGATCGGGTTTATGCATAATGGCTCGTAGTGGGTAAGCTGTGACCACCTCCACAATATTACTCTTAAAGTATGGCTTCAATCGTCGTACAAAAATAATTAGGGAGTATAACAACTTCTCTAAATAAGCATACCTTGTCTCGGCATCCTACAATACTTTGCAAACATAGAAAATTGGATTCTAATATCTTCCTTCATTTTGAACTAGAACGAAACTAACAGCACTTTTCGAAACTAACAAATATAGTTGTAGATTGTCCCTTTCCTTCGGCTTAACCATAAGTGGAAAGAAACTGAGATAGCTCTTTAGCTCTTTGAAAGCTGCTTCCCACTCGTCTATCCACTCAAAACTGTTTTGCCTTTTTAGCACCTTGAAAAAGTTGTGGCATCTATCCGAAGACCTTGAAATAAATCAGCTCAATGCTGCAATTCTTCTATTCAACATTTGAATATATTTTTTGCACCATCGAGAAGGCATGCTAATCAATGCTCAGATCTGATCTGGGTTTGCCTCGATTCCTCTTTGTGTCACCAAATATCCTAAGAACTTGCCTAAAGACACTTCGAATGTATACTTTGTCGGATTTAATTTCATTTGATATTTTTCCAATAATTCCAAAGTTAACTTCAAGTGTTCAAGGTGATCCTTAGCCTTCAAAGTCTAGATCAACATATCATTGATATAGACCTCCATCATTTTCCTAATCAAATCATTGAACATTTGGTTGCCAGCCTCTTATATGTAGCTCCTGCATTTTTTAGCTTGAAAAGCATAACCGTATAACAATATATTCCTATATTTGTTACACCCCAAAATTCTGATTGCTTCTCTAATGAACCTTTGAGTGTAATTCTTCAAACTTTCTCATTTCCTTTGAACAATGGAAAAGAGAAAATTTGTTTGTTTCTTAAACCAGATATTTGAAGCAAATTGTGCCTTAAAACTCATTGCCAGCTCATTAAATGATTGGATTGATTTTGTTTGGAGGCTATGGTACCAAGACAATGCAAGTTCCATCAGGCTTGTAGAAAATATTTTGCACAACATAGCCTATTGTTTTTTCCCCAGGAATTTCAAGAGTCATCATCATGTCATGGTGTACCGAACAAAGAGATCCTTCGGATCAATTATTCCAGCACAGAGAACAAAAGAGGGAAAATTTACTCTTGATGGTGGCAAAACTTCTGATATCCTATTTGAAAATGGTGTTTGGACCAAACTCCTGAGCCATTCCTTATCTTCATTCTGATTGTTCCTCTTTTGTTTATTTGATTCTTCCTAAATAGCCTCAGCTATTTTGTCAATAGTTTTACTTCTTTTATCCCTTTTGGACCTAGGTGCATTGGTATAAGACTCCACCTGCTCAAATGATTATGAATATTCTGAACTTATGTTAATGGCTCACCTTTCCTTCTCATTTTTTTATGATTATTCCAGCTCAGATGTTCCTTAACTCCTAAAATCACCATGGGTATGTTTGCTTGCAAAAAACATGCTGGAGTATGAAATCTTGGGCGCTGAGCTGAGTTAACCCATAGGGACTTTGATAAACCTACAACGCCTATCAAAAGATCCAGATTTGGAAGAGTTAAACCCTCTGGTTGAGTTGTTCGAGCTACTGGAGTAGTTAAAAGTTGCTGAATGGGAATCCCAGGCTGCTCAATTTGTGTAAAAAAATGAATTAAACTTCAAGTGTAATTGTGAAATTATAGATTTCAAAAATTTGAGACGCTCTTCTTAGCTAGTTGAATATGACATTTTAGCCATGGGTATTGCTAGTTTATCTAGATTCGACATCAAATTGAAACCACAAGAGAAAATTCTAGGAAACAAAAGTCCATAATTTGACAAAAAAAAACTAAACTATGATCAGGAAGTATAGTCACAGATGAAATTGTGAAAACTCCCATATCTGGCGTACCAAACTATGATAGCAATTTTTCTTATTCACCGTTTTTCCGCTCAAATTTGCCTGTAAAAATGCTAAAATGAGGCGTAAAATCCTTTTGGTACCAGTGTGAAACCTGCCAAAGGGACTCCAACGTTCAAGTCAATACCACTCTGAGTATTTTCAAAAATTTTGTAGGTAAAATAAGTTTTTCCTCCCTTACCTGTTTTCTCTTTCTCCTACTTATAAGTGTGTAGGTAATTACGATTTGGCACTTTGTAACTGTTTTAGTGTAATATAAACATCATGGTTGATTATAAATTGTAATTGTTTGAGAATTACTTACGCTCAGAATGGTTACAATTGACGTTTGGTTCCCTGGTAACATGTTTGGACGTTTGGGCTACTAGATTGACTATATGTGCTTCAGAAATTGAAGCCTCGAAATCTGTTGAATGTATATCTCCTGCCTCCCCATCTAATGAACAAGAAGTTCCGAAGGTCCAAACTTTAATTACAACCCTTGTCTTACTCGGATTATAGCCTCGACGTGTTCATAACCTTGTCCCCTTCCCAACGACTAAAGATCCCAGATCTGACATTCCCCATCCGTATTCCAAAAGTTTGTACTCAAATCATGAACATGGTTCCCAGTTTACCAGGTTCTGTCATCACTTTCCTCACATAGGGTTTAGGATATTATAAATCAATAAATATATATGTAAGCGCTAAGTGAATTTTAAACATAAGTCGATGATGTGATCCAATGGTATATAAAAAAAATTGATTATACAACTATCATGTTGACCTACTTGAGCCTAACAATTTTAGGTCTTTGGTTAATAAAAAATGGAAGGTTATGAAGGAATTAAGCATAGTGGGAGAGGGGCTACGATAATCTAAAAACACAAGTTTCACATGCATATGTTGCAATGCGATTTTCATCTTTTCAATCATTCTTTCTTTTTCTTTTTAAATTATAACCAATCTAGACTGTTGATTTTATCCAAAAGTCCAAATTACTCCCTAGTAAAAGCACATGTTTTCATTTGTATAGACTTATCGGGACATCATGTAATAGCCTCTATATATATGTGTGTCTGTTATAATTTTCTTGTTGTTAACATCTATATCATATATCCAAATACAATTAAAAAATAAATTAAAAATTAAAAATATGATTACATACTATGTTGAGAATGAATATGGAAAATAACATATTTCTTATAAGTGGAGATTTTAGGTAACCGTTTAAATTGTTGTTTTAGGATTTTTGAAATTCGATATTAAATTTAGCATACTGTATAAAAGAAATGCCATTTGTTTTTGAATAAGTAAAATTTAAGCTTAATATTATTCACCATCCCTTTAAAAAATCTTTACCACCTCTTTATTTAATGACAATATTTGCAAGTCACCCACAGCTCAATTAAGATTAGAAAGGGAAGTTAAAAACAAAAACTCCAAATCCACTAGGGAGAACAAAAATTGGCAATTTCTCTAGAAAAAGTGGTTCTGTATTACAATGTAATATTACTAAATACAATGAACTAATAACAGGCTGCATTATTTGCTTAAACCACAAACAATTAGGCAAAAACTCATTAGCTTTAAGCAGGTAATATAAGGAGGCTAAAAATAAATAAATAAAAAGTATAAGATAAAGTTCATTCTATTATGCTAATTTGAAATTCAGACTTCAAAATCACCATTTTTATGGTTTTTGCTTCCATTCATCTGTGGTGCTGTTGATGGTGGTAATTCTTTAGTGTTAATGCAGCTCTTGGATACTTTTGCCTCACATGATTTGGACTTTACTCTAAACCCCAACTTCTTCAAGATTGCATTCCAACTTCCTTTGGTTTTTACCAATTTTTCAATCTCTTCTTTCATGTTCAAACACTCTTTCTCAAGCTCAGTAACCTTCTCCCTCATGCTTTCAACTGCTATAGTTTGATCTTGAGCAGTGCCGGTCTGGATGGATGCTTCATTTCTTGCAAGCATGAGATTCCCACTCGGGTTTTGGGAGTTTCCAAGGTTGTCAGAAACAAAGAACCAGCCAGCAATGGATGTGCGGAGACGAAGCTGTTCAAAGAATAGAACTTGGACAATGACACGGAGAGGTAGCCTTTCGTTCTGGGCAGCATGAGTGCTGGCTTCTAGTGAGAGTTTCTGGCAGTTCATGAGCCGGCAGATTTGTTCCCTTTCAGAGTCTGTTAGCCAGGGATGAGCCTGAAATTGAGAAATTCAAGCATTTAGAGAAAAAAGGTATCTAGAGGTTAGAAGAAAATTTACTATGCAATATATATGTATATTTTGGGAATTATGAAAAGACGCCCTCTTTATGAAGATGAGCAGTAAAGCTGTATCTAGAACTAGGAACAAGTTAAAACAATTGTGAAGACTCATGAGCAAGGAAACAACCTCAAATTCAATCCAAAAGCACCATGTTTCTGCCACCACTTTTCTAAAACATGCACATGAATACACACGCACAGAGCAAGAGGATGAGGGTGGCGGCGTCTAAAAGCAAAGTTTTGCCGAAGTCAATCCCACATGCATTACTGAATTTCTTCCTGAAGGTTTGGGTCATGTTCAGATCCCAAGACAACCTTTTTAAGAGGAGAATTTTCAAAATAGTTTTTACAGTTCTAAAGAAGATGGGTTTCAAATTATTTATAAACTAACCTTCGCATTGTTATTTGCATATGACTATTATATGGCAGATACCTCATAAAGATATTAGCAAGTAGTTATCATACAGCTTAGTTTAAAAAGTTTAGAAATTGACACAAGTAAATGTTGTTTTACTTGGTGAGGATGCTTCATTTCAAACCATGTTATCACATAACAGTAAAAACACTTCCAGAAGAGTGAATAATGACATTAAACCGTATGTTCCAGACTAGTGATAATTTTTATGATGAAATGAACTGCAAAATTTAAACTCTGGTTGTGTTTTTCATTTTTACCTTGAGGTATATATCAATAGCACGGTAAATTCCATCATCTAACGGCCTTGCATATTCAGGTACAACAGCAGCCAGTGACTGAAATTTAGGTAACTTCAAATTAACATCAGGTGCCACCTCAGCAAGATACCCATCTACCAGATTAGCCACCATAGTCATGGGGGTCAGTGGATGGGAACCTCCTATCAATTGGCCTTCATCTACAAAATTCGAAGCACAGTCGGTTGAGTCGCGATCCATCAGCATGAAGTGATCAAGAATCCTCTGAACACAATCGATATCATAGAGGGTCTCCACTGAATACCCCATATTTGGTATAAGAATATCTTCTAGAACTGCTTGATCCAACTGAGCACCAATCCGTTTTTCTAAATTCTCTCGGCAAGAAGGACTAGCATGCAAGATCATAGATGTCCTTAGAAGCCTAAACAGGAAATTGGTAGGTGTTACACCCTTTTGATCAGGTAGTAATTCCACTAATTCTTCAAGAAGATTCCTTTGATCTGTATCAGATGGCACAGGAATAGTTGATCCAGGGGTAGAACGGTTTCCATTTTGCAAGCTTGATTGCCTGCACAACAAGGAAAGATGCCTTTTTGCATAGTGAATGAGGGAACCAGCAATCCTATCCGGTTTCATACCTCCCATTTCAACGGCCTGAATTAGACGTCTATACAGAGGTAACCTCAGAAAGCACACATCGTCATACCACCAGTCCTCACTTAATGTATGTGGTTTGGCAGTCATGCATATTCCGTTCCAGAATGCAGAGCCTTCTGGGCTCTGCCTTGCACTCTGTCCGGACATAGGCCAACTGAACAAACTTGGATCTGCACAAGCTTTCATTGCCAATGAGTTAATGCATCTAGAAACAATATGAAGCTCTTCTGCTTGTTGTAAAACTTCTTCACAAGTTTCTAGGACTTTAATTGAGTCTGTCCAATTTCCAAAGATTTCATTCAAAAAGTTCTCTGTTTGCACAATGAGATTTCCCTCTCCGTGTTCTTCAGTCATCCGCATGTACTCTGCGCTGCACCTAAGACTAACTATATTCGATGCACTGAGTTCTATTTTCACACCATAACAGAACTTGGCCACAAGCAGAAACGCTCTGGGTCCACCAGGTATGTCATGAAGATGCAGAACACATTTATTCTCATCTCCTCCAGATAATTCCCCAATAAGATTTTCTAATAACCCACTTCTTGATAGTAATGGAAACTGGTGGACATACCAAGGAGGAAACATATACAATATTTTAGTAATAATCAGTATATACAAGTACAAGTTAAATATAGAAATAGTGAGACGGATGCCCAATGTTCAGCATGGTACAAAAATGTCAGGTGAATGAGAAGGCTTTTTCTCTCACAACATGAGGCAAGGCAGGCGCGCCTCATTAGATATAACAAGGACAACAAAACTGCTTGAACAACTTAAACATGATAGTGGTTGTCTTTTTTCCTTCAAATACATAATAAATAACTATGTGTGTTTGTGGATACAAAGATTATATACAAAAGATGACGCATATGCCTCATGGGATTTTTACTTGAAATGCCTACAAGGTATTAATATCAAGCTTACCTTAGCAGTAAGTTGGAGAGTTGATCTGCCTTCTAAACATGGTGTCTATTAATATAGAAAGAACTAACATATAAAATATGAAGAAACACCACAGCTGAAAGGCTGACCAAGTATAACTAACCTTGTGGAGATGGAAAGATATCTCTCCAATTTCAATGATGACATCACTTGCTAGTCCAGTTGAGCAAAGCCTGCAAATGAGCATTATTTTAGCTTCAAGCAAAGAAAATAACACGCGATGAATAGAAGAACACTTAATTAAGAAATTTCAACTATTTTTCAAGTAAAACCAAGTTAACATAGTCCACATTTGAATATCGCCAGAATGCCAGATATAGATCTCAATTTTAAATGTATTTGTAAAAAGGAAGGGCAGTTAAACAAATGACCTGGATACAACAGCTATAGTTGCCTTTGTCTAAATATTTTCTTTTTCTCGTTTTTCCTTTAGTCAGAACTGTTAATATTTAATATAGTTTTCACTTGACTGTTTTGGTTTCAGGTCCATCATGCTCTGAAGTTTCTCCAGTTTAGTTTGTTTCTTCTTTTGTTTGAGCAAAAAAAGATTTAACTCTTTTACTAAATATCTACTTAGATACTTATCCCATACCAAAAGAGTTCATTTATACTCTAACCTTACCATGGTCTTGAAAAAAGACAGAGAAAAGTTAGCTTAGGTGACAAGCAACATAAACTCCCTCACTCTTTAGAAACGAAAAAAAAAAAAGAAGAAGACACTGGCGACCTCGTTATAAAAAAGAATTAAAAAACTGTTACTTCATTAGTAAAATGTATAATGCAAGCAAGTTTATGATCTTAATGAAGAAGAATTGAGGAATCCTTTTATAATACAGGAATGGAATCATTTAAATGAATTTATGTAAAATATTTCTTCCAAGATGATGAAGGGATTATTTTAACTAAAAAAGTCCATTATTTCACAAGATAAAGACAATGATTTATCCCAATATTTGAAGCTGATATTTGGGTTTACTATGCATTTACATATTTTGTATGAGATATAGCCATTTGTCACATGCAATACTGAGAGTAACAGAGAGAATTGGGTCCTCAACTTGAACTTTTTTTCCATCACTATTCCAATTATATATATACATACCATCTAAAATATCTTTAACAATCTAGCCTGGAAAAATATAGGGTGCTTTATGAACTTAAAAAGTAAAAAGATGCTTTAAAAGTGTAAAGAAAAGACCAATGCACACAAACACAAGGGAAGATGATCAGAGGAATGACAGCTAGCTAGAATATAAAGTAAGGCACACTCATGAACTAATATACATAACGAAATGCATACATAAAATACAATTTATATAGACATGAAAATCAGATGCAAATTTGATAATATGAAACAGCAAATTTAACAATCAGTCGTTCCAAATATTACAGTTTTTATTAAAAAAAAAATTCCAAATTATAGTAAATGACTTTGACTATGCTCAATATAAGCACATATCTCCATGAAAGAGAAAAGTAACCCATTTAAGTACATTTTATTTTTTTTATTTTCAAAAAACAAAAACCAGAATAATAATCCCAGAAGTCACTATCTCTGAAAATGCTAAAAAGGAAAAATAAAAATAACAAATAAAACCCATCAAGTATTTCCCATAGTATAACAAACCCAACATTATGTAATCAAATTCCAATCACAATTTTGCAAGAAAAACAAAAGCCCATATGACCAAAAATGGTGATTACCATGTTTGGCCGTCGAGGTGAAAGACTTCAGGTTTGGATCCCAACTTCATACACGCCATGTGTTTAGCTTAATGAGTGTTGTTCAAAATCATCGAAAATGAGCTGCTTTTTTATTAGAATGGCAAAATTGCTATGGTATAAGATCGTAACAGGGAAAGGAAAAGGATGACAAGGATGGAAAAAGTCAGTGAGTGAAAATGGGTTCTATTATTTTTCTCAGCAATTGTCCCAGGTATTCAGGGAAAAGGGAAGAGATAATGGTCCCGAGTCCAATGGGGAAAATCTAGGAGAAGAATCGGTTCCTGCCGTTACACGGAAAAAAAGGCACTGTTTGTTTGGGAGACATCATAAGCACGTACTGTTTATTCACGTTGCTAGTCTAGACTATATTATATATGCAGCTCTTTCGGAAAAAAGAAATTAATTATATATATATATATATTTACAAATATATATATATATATGTAGACCTAGCAAGGTGTCATGTCGTATCGTGTTCATGTCGTGTGTTATTCATATTCGTGTCAAAAATTTTTTATTCAAACTCAATCTGTTAAGCTTTCATGTTGAAATATGTAAACCCAAACTCGTTCATAAAATTATCGTGTAACATGTTATCCAACTCGTTAACACGTTAACTTTTTTCAAAATTATTTAAAAAAAATAAAAATTTATTTGATTTATAATTCATAGTCTATACTAAAAAATAATGAAGCAAAGATAAACATAAATATTTGTATCTTTTTATAAATAAAAAATAAAAACTAAAACAACATACTTAATACAGATTAAAAAATAACAAACCACACAAACGTAATACTTAAATATTTCTACAAATAAATAATAAAAATTTAAAACAATATTGGTTAAAATAACAATAATACATAAATATATTCAATTTCAACCACATTTTCATTTTTTGCATAGACAATCTGATGCATATGACATCTTCAACCATAATGAGCACAGGCAAAACACCTAAAAAAAAAGTTAAATTGTATATTATTATCTAAATTGATATAGAAAAACTAATAATGTATACCAATTAAATTTCAATACATCTAATCATCAATAGAAAATGTGTTAGAGCATTGTCATAATTTAGCTTGTTCAACACTCGATGTAATGACATTTTCTGTGAGTTCTTCTAAATTAATGGCATCATCTAAAACTGAATATATAATAAAATAGAAATATTCATGTTAAAAAAATAGTAATATATATATAAATGTAAATGTAAATTACTTCCCTTTCTAAAAGGTCAATCTCTTGTACATAATAAAGCTTGTACTACATATATTTTTATTAATAAATTAAGTTTTTTTATTAATAAATTACTAAAATGTCATTAAGGACTAATGGGTTCTTAATGGATTTAATGGGTTTTCGCAGGTAAATCCGTTAAGATAACGAGTTCATAACGTGTCGATCCATTATCAACCCAACCCATTTCAGGCAAACCCAAATCCGTAAAAATTGTTCGTATTCGTATCGTGTTAACAGGTCTCTTTCAACTTATTTTAAAATTTGGTCCTTGGAATTCTTTGTAATTGCATTTAAAGCTATCCATTTTGAGAAGAGTACTTTTATTTGTCTAATAATCTATTGGATCTCTTTCAAGTGCTATGTAAATTATTTTTGAAATTTAAATCCACATTTATATATTATATTAAAACATATTAGAACATAATCTATAATTAATATGTAATTTTAACTTAGACTTAATTTTGGTATTTCTTTTTAAAATAATTTTTTTAATGGTTTTATTATGTCAAGGAGAATAGTAACAAGATAATTATATTTGAGTTCTTTCTTACATTTTAAATAGTATATTTTTTTATTAGCATAGCTGTTATTGACTATTCCAACCTCCCAAGAGATATTCATTTTAATAATTTACGTCTTCTTTGTTGCAAAGATGCAGTTGACAATTCTTGATAAAATAGTTATTAGCAATTCTTATGTATTTTATTTTTTTTTTAGAAAAATTGCATAATTATGCTGAATTGATAGTAAAATAATATATCCAGGCTAGTGCGAGCGGTATTGAGAAAAATTTAAAATGTAGTATAGTTAAAGGGGATAAAATATAACTTTAAGAAAAAAAAATCAAATAGTTTAGACTTGGTTTGGTATTGCTATTGTTCTTGAAAAAAATTCAGCTTTAGGTGTGTAAAAAAAATTAATTAGCCATAGAAAAACTGAGTCAAATGTTTGGTAAATAGGTGTTTTAAAATTGCTGTAGGTTTTGAAATGAACATTTAAGCGTTTGGTAAATAATAATGTTTAAATATTTACCAAAAAAAAAATAATGTTTAAATGTTATAGTTGTACTCCATTCTTTGTCAACTTTTCATTTCTACGTGGTAAGATTATCATATATGGCAACTTCTAATCTAGTTCCATTCAGGTCTACAAAATAAAATAGACATTCAGAAAGACGCCAGTGGAGTTACTGCATTTCCTTTCTAATGCCTAAGTCAACCGTAGTGGTCCAAACGAGCTTCCTATCTTCTTCTCTTTACAAGCTTTAAAAGGCATTAAAATGGTAGAAAATAATGTGTATTTGGTGAGGATGAAGACCCAAAATTGAAAGGGTTATTGTTTATGTAATAACCTAAGTGTAAAGATAGAAATCCATTGAACAGAGGGATAGAGAAGAGGAATAGTCGTCACTAGAGGAGAAAAATGAGAGAGATAAGAGAAGAGGCCGCACAGTTTTGAAAGAGGCAAAAAAGATTCTCATATCTTTCTTTACCCATTATACATGATTTGTGTAGCTGAGATTTAGGGTTATAAACCTTATTTCATTAGATCATGACTTTTGGTAAGTGAGGAAAAAAAGGTAAAAGGCTTTGGTGATATGGGTTGGGCCGAACTTGGATATTGTCTTTCCAACTCACATGTGTCTTTCAAACATATACCTTAGCCTAATAATATTCCTAATAATATTTAGCCCAAGAATATCTCCAAGAATAGCCTCCAAAATTGATCAAATTTCAATTTTTAAAATGTAGGATATATCTACTTGGGCGCCAGTAACTGAGATATTGGAATCTTAGCCTGACCTCGGATGGGAGTCTAGCCCCCTAACTGGAACTGAAGTCAGGCTCAGAGAGCAAGTTCAATTGGGCTATAGCTCGTGATGGAACCTAAGTCTAACCTCAGTCAGGGTCTCATCCTTCTGACTGGAACAAGAGTCATACTCTTGAATTGGCAGTTCATTCAGTCGCAATGACCCGAATGAACCTCAAAGAGTTTAAGATGGCATTTCACCTCTTCGCAAAAATTCAGGTAAACCCCAAAGTTTCATATGACAGTTCACCCAGTCGCAAAGACCCAAGTAAACCTCAAAGAGTCCAAATGGTAGTTCACCTCATCGAAATGACCCTGGTATGAAATCCAAAGAGTTCAAATGGCAGCTCACCCTGTCGAAATGACTCGGGTATGAAATCCAAAGAGTTCAGATGGTAATTCACCCCAACGGAATAACCCTCCAAAGAGTTTAGATGGCAATTTACCCCATCGGAATGATCTGGGTGAATTCCGAAGAGTTCATATAGTAGTTCACCCCGTCGCAAGGACCCATGTAAACTCCAAAGTTTCATATGGCAGTTCACCTTGTCGCAAGGATTCGAGTGAACCCCAAAAAGTCCAAATGGCAGTTCACTCCGTTTGAATGACCCAGGTGAACTCCAAAGAGTTCATATAGCAGTTCACCCCGTTGGAATGACCCACATGAACCCCAAAGAGCTCATATGGCAGTTCAACCGGATGAACCCCAAAGAATTTAGATGGCAGTTCATCTCGTCGAAATGAACAAGATGAACCCTAAAGAGTTTAGTTGGCATTTCACTCCGCCGGAATGACCTAAATGATCTTCAAAGAGTTCATATGGTAGTTCATCCCATCGTAAAGACCCGAGTGAACTCCAAAGAGTTTAGATGGAAACTCATATGGCAGTTCACTCCGTTTTAATGACCCGGATGAACCCTAAAGGTTGAGATCTCTAAAGACTCTCTACTTCTGATTGAATCTAGGTTGAGCTTTGTATGTGGGAGCTTCTCAACTTCTATCAATTCTCTATCAATTAGGATCTTACTCACAACTTCGTTAGTCAGGGTTTGCTCACAGCTACGTTAGTCAGGGTATGACTGTAATCCCAAGCGGTCATGCGCTAGTTTGTTTTGGGGCTCATTCAGAGTGCCAGTCAGCCTTTGGTTGGCCCACCTTAAAAATCATTCATCCCTCAATTGGACTTAATTTGAGCTTATGTTTTAGTCGAATTTGGAGTGCCATTCAGAGTGTCAGTCAGCTTTTGGTTTGCTCACAACTACGTCAGTCAAGGTATGACTGGATTTTTGCTCCTAGTTGAAGTACTTTTGTTGCTCGGTATGGACCTTCCTAGGTAGGTCGCAAGGTTCTAGCTCCATGTTCTTTCATATTCAACATAACCTTCATCAACACTAAATTTTATACCTGAATGTTCTTTGTTTGACTTTTAAATTGTAATAGCAAGCTAATTGCTGTTGGCAGGCGACTGCCTACATCTGGCTCTTCAACTTGATCTAAACGAAAGCACATATGCTATTCATTCTCTTTTAGTTGGAAATGCTTGATTCAAAAGCCTGGTTAAGTGGTGCGACATTCATTATATATAATCACAAAATACACATTGGTTATTATTATATTTATAAAAAAATATTTTTATTACTATATGTATTATTATTAAATATTTATTTAATAATAGCTTCTAGAAAGGGTTGTTGTGTAAATATTTTTTACTTTCTACATCTTCTCACCAGATGTACAGTTGTTATTATTTTAATGCATTTCCTTCCATTATAGAAGTTAGTTAAAAAGATAACAGAAGCAGTTAATTAAACATTAAACAAACATATTTGCATTTCAGGAAAGAAAAATAGTAGCGTGGGTTTGGTTCAGAATATGTTTGGGCCTGTTCGGTAATATTTTGAAAAATAATAATTTTCATAAAACCATTTTGTAAGACGAAAATAAAAAAATCAAAACAGTTCTATGCAAATGAAATAGTACAATTGCGTTTGGTATTTGTTTTGTATATTATATATTTATAGAAAATAAACTCTTTTTAATTAGCTTTTTTTGCACTTATGCTCTGAATTATTAAGTTTTTACATTTTGATCTATAAAATTCAGTTTTTAATATACTATTAGTCCTTCAACTTTTTTGTTTATTTTTTTACAGTTTTGAGACATACAATCCATTTAGTGCAAAAATAAAACAACGGAATTGCAAAATTATACAATTCCACAAGATCTAGTATGTGGCATCAAGTGCATTGGACGTCTCAAAATGTTAAAAAAATAAGTCTAAGGACCAAAATACAACAAAAATTAAAATTTAAAAACTAAGTGTCAAAATTAAATTGAGGAACAAAAGTGCAGAAGCTTAACAATTGAGTTGGGCTAGATGCTAAATATTCTTTAAATTAAATTAATAAGTATTATCAATATTTGTGCCTTATATATGTTTAATATGATATTTATATTTGTAAAATAAATATTTTTTATTGAAAATGATAAATATGATTTATATCCTTCTATATCATTATTTCCAAAAAATTTCAAATTCATATAAAAGTTTCTAAAATGTTTATTAAATTTATCTATATTTTTGGAGAATGTATCATACTATTTTAAAATCCTTTATCTCAAATATAGTTACGGTAGATATTTTTAATAAATTTTTAAAGGTAAATTACACAAAACCCCTTTCATACTATTTAAAACTTAAATAACTTTTCTAAACTGTTAAAATAACAAATATGCCCTTGTATAATACACTGCATTTTTCAAACCAATTAAATGCTTATTTTAATTTGACAAAAATACCCCGGGCATATCATTATACTTTTTTCCAAATAATTTAATCTAAATTTTTTTTATTATTATCTAAATACTAAAAACAATATTTTCTTTCAAAAAATATTAAAAAAATATCTACTTCAAAAAATACTTAAAATCATATTTTCATTAAAAAAAATATGAAATATAATATGTTCCTAGAAAATTTGAAAACAAAAGTCTCATCAAAACATAAAATATTAAAAATAATAATAATAATATTAATGTCATGAATAATTATTGGTATTTAAGTAATTTAAATTTTTTATAGATTTTTTTTCTAAGGGTAACATTGTCTTGATCATACATTGTCTTTTAGTTGTATGTTTTTAATAGTTTGAGGGGCTTTCTGTAATATCAGGGGATTATTTGTAATTGTCAAATAGTTTAGAAGAGTTTTGTGTAACATACCTTTTTCTCTTTTAATTTCTAAACTGAAAAATAGTTTTTGAAAGAGTGGTTTTAATCACGCTACAATTTTAATGATATTTTTTATATATATTCCAAACGTACCTATTATTAAACTATAAAACCCTATTATAAAAAATAAAAAAAAATAAAAACCCTTAACCAAATTAAAAAATAATAATAATAATTTAATGCACCATTAATAAAAGCATTGCTTTTTGCATTAAAATAAATAAATAAATAAATTATTACAATAAAGACTAACAATGAGTGGAAAATTAAAGGATAGTTTTTATTTTGACATCTCGGATTTGTCTTAATTACACTTAAATCTAATGTTTTTGAATAATCATCACTAACATCTTTTTAGTTTTCCATATCAATGAAAACATATGTTTTGTAGAGTTTTTGAAAAGTCAAAAATAATTTTTAAAGCTCAAAAGCTGTTTTTGACCTCCAAAAACCGTTTTCACCAAATTAAGTGAAGAATGATTTTTCTATGAAGCACTTTTAGAAAAGTATAAGAAAAGAAAAATCAAAAGTAAAAGTAGTGCCAAACAGGATTGTCGTGGTAAAGTCAATTTGCAAGTATACAAATTGTTTTCAAGTAATAATAAAGTAGTTTTAAGAGTAAACCAAGTATCTTACCCATACAAATTTTGAATTACTTATTCTAATCAAATCTAAATACTAACTTGAAAATCCAAATTTGTTTTTATACTAAAAAATTAAATAAAAAACTAAACTACTAAAGAAACTTAAATAAAAGCAAAGAAGAGTATATATTGAATTTTAATAAGTTTAAACCAATAATGATGAAGAAACGTTATAGAATTCACCACTAGTTAATCCAATTTACTAATTATTATGCAATTATAGAATGATACGAGTATTTGATGGTTCAACAAAGCTCAATCAATGCAAACATACTAAGAACTACTATCTATTTCAACTAGTAGTAAACTCCATAATTAAGACCTTAATGTCATGCGTTTCCATTGAGTTTTTGATTAAAATTCTTGGCACCTCTATTAACAAGGGGGCGTAAAAGTGTAAACTATCTAATGAACTACAATAAATCTAAATCATATTGCTTGAATCATCCATAATTTAATTATAAGCATTTATGTAGTAGATAGTTTATTTAGTTATTAGAAAACACAAATACTCAAAATATCATTTAAAAACTTCAAAACAATTATTGCGTAATAAAAGTAAATCTTCATAAGTAGGGCTTAATCCATAACCTTAATTATGATAGTTCATAATTGTAAAAGAAAATACCATAATTAATTCAAAAGACATGATCAAAAGAAAAAAAAAAAAAGTAGAAGAAAAGAATGAAGCCACAAGGTTTGACATAGTCAAGCAATCTTCAATTCCAAGCTTTCAATCATGCTAACAAGGAACCAAGAGAATGTAATAGAAATAATGAAGTCAATGGTTGTGCCACCAATCAAAAGTTTCATCCATCCTAATCTCTTAATTTTTCTAAAATTCACCTCAAAAGTTCTCTAAAATTATGTCTAAAACTGTTTATATAAAATTGTATCTAAAAGTGTCTAAAAAATTGTGTATAATTCAATATCTCCTTGAATGAAGATGAGGCTATATATAGGGTCTTGGAGACATTTTTCTCCCTTTATTTTCAATGTGGACTTTTGCATGACATATTTTTTAGCCTAAATAAAAGGGTTTCACATTTTTAGCTATTCTTGCTCCCAACAAATTTCATTTTTTCTAACTTCTTCTAGAAAGATTTGTAATTAGTCTAATTTACCCTTAATGAAACATGTAACATGGCATGTGCCTAATTGTAGATAAATTAAAACCTTTGGATCTTCTCATTTAATCTTAGCTATCAATCATTGAATGTCTTCTCAATTCGCCACTTGTCACAACAATGACCATTGGATCTTCTCTTTGATATCCTAAAATTAATGTTGGAAATTTAATCTTCCAAGATTACAAAAATATCTTGAAACACATAAGCTTTTAGTACTAGTCTCAGAATCAGAATCTGACCATGTTTTTGGAATCATGAGACTTTTAAGAATCCTATGCACGATTGAATCTTCATAGAATCTTCAAAGAGTCTTTTAGAATCTTCTAGAAATTTTATCTCTTTAAACTTAAATTTTGCCTCGTACCATTTTCAATTCCAAAGAAACCCTTTTTGAGGTTGTTTTCACAAAATTCTCTTTCTTTTACCTTCATTATAAATTCATCATAGATAAAATAATTTTCTATAACAATAAAGCTGAAACCAACAAATAATAAAATCATAAAAATAAAATCATTAATATTTTAGGCCTAGCAAAGACTTTAACCCTTTAGCAACCATAAGGGATTTTTGTTGTTGTTGTTGTTGTTGTTGTTGTTGTTGTTTTATAATTGAATAATCTTATAAATATACAATTTTGGTCCGTAATTGTTAAAATTAACTAGTAAAAATGTTTGATGGACCTACTTTGATAAATATAGAAAACTAAATGGAAGTAAGCAATGATTTTCCTAAAAGTAGGGTCTACGTGTAATTAAAAAAAAACTGAGATGATCTAAATGAAATTCGTTCCTTTTGGGCATAGTTAAGAAAAAATATTTTATTATTAATATATTGTTAATTTAAGTATTAATCAATTTGGTTACACGATGACAAGCCCCTCTTGAAGAGAATTTCATCAGAAATCCTACAAGACATCCAATAGAATCATTTTCCAATGAGATGATGAAATCAATGTAAAGAAATGATAAAAGCATTGTAAGTTATAATAAAACAATTATAAGAGTTCAAATAAGAGCTATGTATAGAGAACTAATATAAAAATAAATAAAATATTACTTTGAATGATAAGAAGAAGAGACTCTTCTCGTAATGCAAAAGATGGAGTTGATGTCGTATTTTAGCAGGGTAGGCTTGATGCGTTCTGCTAACTCTTGAAGAACAAAATTAAAACAAAAAATAAAAGTGAAATATTGAATATCTTAGTATGCATTTTGGTGTTTGTTGTGGCTCATTTCTGGTCTAGCTCCCTCTGAGCTCTACGTGCAGCTCCAGTTCCATGTCAGCCAGCCTCGTCAGAATCTACAAGATAGACAGACAATTAGAAAGGTGTCAGGGGTCACCAATGTTCCCTCTTCGTTGCTTAAGTATGACATGGTGAAGGAAAAAAAGTCTCAATCTTCCTTCTCTCTTTGTCAGGTGCAAAAATGTATAAAAATGGTGGAAAGGTAGAAAATATGAGTGGAGAAGATGAACAAGGAAGAATAGTAGTTATTGACTATTAGGCAAAGAGAAGGAAAGTATGAGGAAGAGTGAATGACCACTGGGTAAAGGAAAAAGCGAGAGAAAATAAAAGGATCAGTGTGGATCTCAAGAAAGGCCAAAAGATCTCTTCTCATCTACCCCTACTTTCCTTTTATAACTTACCTCAGTGACTAGGATTTATAGGATTAAAACTCTACCTCTCTGAATGGCGACACGTGGCAGTTTGGCAGAGAAATGAGGGGACATTTTTGTCCCAACACAGGGCTTAACAGGGAATTTTGTCCCTTAGTCACCTGACTTTCCTCCTCCTCCAACCATTCTCCCGGTTGTACCTCTATCTGGTTGGACTTCTGTCTAGCTAGGCTTGAGATACTTGAGTAGTGAGTCGAGCCCATGAAATTGAGAAGGGTGATTTGGGCTTACCTTTTGCTTGGAGCCTCACAGAGTGTGGCCATTTAGGCTTTCTTGTTGCCAAAGGCCTTAAGCTCCCTTAGTCCATATTAGGAATTCCCCATAACAAAAGCCCCCCAAAATTGACCCAATTTCTAAGTGGGTTAATTTTTGAAGAATGTGGTATAAGCTTGACTGAGCCCACATGCATTGGAGCCAGGAAAAGGACTTGATTTTGTTTCCTCCATGATCTTAATGGACAGTTGCTGGGCATGAATCTCCAGGGTTTTTCAAATTCAAATTCACGCATATTGAATTCTCTGAATCACCCCAGCCATTGATCTTCATTCGATGGCTAAGACTTCCATGGCATGGGGTGTAGGTTTCATGCCTTTTCAGGCTATTATGATGCCCCCGACAACGCGACATGGGAGAGAGAAAAGTGGCATGAAATGGCAGCCATTCATCTTTCCACGCCTCTTTCCTTGCAGAAAGTATATTTCCTTCTTTTTCCTTTCGCTGTTCTCATCTCTTCTTTCTTTCTCCATTTTTCTCTACTCTGTCATGGAAAAATCCAAATCTTCTCAATTCTCTACAAATCTTGTTGCTGCATAGCTTGTCTCAAGCTGTCGTTATAGCAGTTGTTCTTCTCTCATGAAGGTTCTTCTTCACTTTCTCGTCATTTTGCCTAAGTTTTTTTAAAGCGACTCATGCTGCTCTCAGGCTAACAACTCTGCATGTTTCTTTTGATTCTTCGGGGTGCAGCTTTCTCGGTTTTCGCTGTTGTCCTCTCCATCGATACTTCATTGATGCCACCATCTCTGTTAAGGTTTCTCGTCTTCTAAAGTTATTTTCCTCTTCTTTTGCTTGAATCTGTCTTCTCTCTTTCTTTCTTTTTATTTCTGAATGTACTGTAATGTTGAGTGTCTATAAATTTTGTGTGTTGCTTGTTTCACTTTTTGTTGCACTCCATTTTTGTGGTTTGTCTGTGACCTTTTAGAATTAGGGATATTGACTGAGTAATTTCCTAATTTAGGTGACTTTTTTTTCTTTCTATGATGGCTGCTCTCATATTTAGTTCTCAGCCCCCATGGTAGGCGTGTCTAGTTTAAGGTGTACCTTTCTCTTTTTGCCAATCTTGTAGGACTCGTGGCTTTTACTTTCCTGAGAGTTTTTCCCTATCATTTTTTAGATGTCATGCTCCTCTTCTAGCAATAGCAGTGGGCTTGAACTGCCTTTACCATCCTATGTGCCACTTAGTTTCCAGCTTCCAAATGAGCAAAAATCTTGGCCTTTTTCTCGCCCTTTTAGGAAATCTCAAAGGATAGCTCAATCTTAGGCCACGACTATGGCTAACACAAAGGTTGTAGATATTTTGGATTCTAAGGAAGAAGTCTTTGGAAAAACTTAAAGCCCCTTCAGTACCTTCATCCTCATATGCTAGACTGCAAGAGAGTAGAGAGGAGAAAGCCACGATCAAGGACGAAAGCCTAGATTGCCATTTTGCCAGGCTAACCCTATATGCCTCTGGGTTAGCCGCTCTTCTAGATAAGTTCCCAATCCCTAAGGGCATCACGGTTATGCTTCCTGAGGCATGGAAAAATCATGGTACCCCACTCGTTGGGGAGATCACTTTAAGCAATTGGATCATCAACTGTGAGTTTAGGTTGCCTTTTGCACCCTACGCGTGAAGGCTACTCCATAACCTATGTTTAAGCCCTTTCCATTTGAACCCAAACGTTTAGAGGGGAATCTTATGCTACCTCGTACTATGGCGTGAACAGTTCCATGTCGATCCAAGCCTTCTGGAGATTCAAGTCTGCTTTGAGATTAGGCTGGTTCCTAGGCAAATGAGCCTCTATTGCATTTACCCTCATAGGAAGAGGTTACGGGTGTGCATTGGCTAGGATCCGACATATTTTGGAAATAACCAATCTGATCCAATTAGTGATCGTTTTTTTTTTAATCCGATCCGATCCGATCTATACATTAAATCCAATCCAATCCAATACTTGGATTGGATCGGTTTGGTTAATCAGTTTGGCTTCAACTTTTATTTAATTTTTTTAGACTTTTTAAATTTTAATTTTTGAGCTTTTTTTACTTTGAATATTTGACATTTGAGTTATTTTTTGTATCAAAAATTTGTTGTGCTTAAATTTTGTTTAAAAAATTATGTTTTTTTTTTTTTTTAAACCTAACACATAAAATGCCCATTAAGTAATCCATAAAAAATTATATTTTTTTTCAAAATCTAACACATAAATGATTAAAAAAATAACAAGACAAATAAACATATTAAATTAAAACAAAACAAAACAAAATTACTACACTAATACAATAATCTAGTAATCCAACTCCAAATTTAAGCTAATAAAACAAAGCCTACATACCAATAATATTAAACTAATTGCCATATGTTTTGTACAAAAAAAAAGTCGATTTGGATTGGATCTGATCAGATCGGATTGGATCGGTTGTTTTAATTAGTTAGTTGGTTTTTTTTGCACACCCCTAAAGGAGGTTTTTCTCGGGATTGCCTGAGGTGACTGGCTGGAAAAAAGATCGAATCTTTGTTGGTTGCGATTGGGAGTCCAAAGAGGATGGGATGACATCATTCCCTCGTTGCTTCGGTGAACGCAACCATCAGTGGAGTTCTTCAACTTCCCTTTTGGACTGGGCCAGCAACTCTAAAGTGGACAAAATTTTCAATCTGGACCTGTCTGGGAGGGTTGCCAAAGCCTTGCTGGACAATGACAGATTACAAAATGGTATATGTCTTGGGGTAGAGGGTCTTAATCTCTTTTTTTCCCTCTGCCTCATCTAACCAATTTTTCTTTGTGGTTGACTGTTTGTTTTCTAGTTATGTCTGGTCATTCTAGCAGGAATGGGCTCGAGAAGAACCTATATGGCCGCCTGACTGATCTGGATGAGTTTATGAAGTCGACAAATTTGCCTTCCAGTTCCTCGCCATGCAACCCTGCTCGATCTGTCTCTTTGTTTTGATTCTTGCCTAGTATCAAGCATTTGGCCCCCAAGGGCTCAAGGAACCATACTCGCCTGCCTTCCAGGTCTGTGGAGCAGCCTGCCTTGAAAGGAAAGAGGATCCCTCATTCTTCGAAGGGCAAAAAGTCCCTTGCTGAGGCTGTCGAGGGAGACATAGTCTAGTCTGCCAGCCATTTGGTTGGGCTGCTATCCTTGCTATCCAAAGTGATCCCCTAGCTGAAGATAAGAGGCACTCCAATACCTCGCTTGCCTTCTTGGGTGATGAAGCCTTTCGCTAGGCTATCTCCAAGAGTACACTTCTACTTTTGGGCTTTTCCGTTCTTTCTTTCTGTTTTGTACACTTCTCACTTTTTTTGTTTCATCATAGGTTGCCTTTTCCATCCTCAAGCTTCAAGAACACACTAAAAATTAGGCCAGGGCCGTCGAGGCACAAGTAAAAAGGGCAAAGAAAGAGCTTGACGGGGTTAAGGGTTAAAAAGCGGAATGTAGACCTCTAATGCTGCAAGGCCAAAAGAAAGGGTGATCTTAAACTGAAAAGTGAAGAGTTCTAAAAGAGGGATCAGGCTCTCGCTGCGGTTACTCAAGGTTTCGAGGACTAGCTCAATAAGGCTAGGCGTGATGTGAAACTCATATAGGATAATGTCCTAGCTGTCAACAAGGCTTATCAAGCCTTGTGACTCATGTTGTGGGGCAATTTGATGCAGGCGTGCACGCTATTATAGAGACAATCAAGTCACTCTAGCCCAAATTAGATAAATATCGACTGGAGCACGCCTTTATTCAACCAGCCCCTCAATCCTTTAGGGTAGTCCATGCTGACCCTGCTTTCATTGTGTCCAGCTTGAGGCTTCTTAATGCAACTCAGTAAGGTCCAAGCACTGAATCTATTGAGACGACTTCAACATCCTCAAGTCCCACTTCTACGTGCCCACCATTGATGACTCTCAGACCTCTATACCTAGTTCCCTATCATAATTTGTTTCATCGCTTCCTTTTATTTTAATTTCTGTTTGTAACTTGCAATCTTTTTTTTTTCTTTTCCTTAAAGTCTACTTTTGTTAGGCCAAGACCTTATGTCCCCAATGGTGGTCACTTTAACTTTATTGCACCTTTATTTTTCTTATGGACGCTACTTATCTCTTTCCTTGGAATGTGTTTGCTTTTCCAAATGCTCTGATGTTAGCTAGTTCTTACAAGCTTTATTTACTATGCCATAATTTTGCCAAAGGTTTGACTAAGAAGTTCAAACTAGCAAAGACTTAAAACTAAACTTCCAATCTTTAAAAGTTGGCCAAGACTTGGGATCCAACTTCTAATATACTCAAAATCTAGGACTCAACTTCTAATTAACGATATGAACGATTTGAACTTGGTTTTCTCTTTTTCTGGTGGGTGTTTTTCTTTTTTGTGGGTTCCTTGGCTTGGACATGGTTGTTCCTGGCATGACTCCCCTAACATTTACTTGTTTCGGGGTAGCATGTAAAGGTTTTTCCAAGGGACTACACTCTGAGTTGGTCAAGCTTTTTGTTTTGATTAGTGATGGGTCGTCTCCTTGCTACTTGTCCAGGTCATTGAGCTGTAGTCTTAATTCAGATAGCGCCTTCGAGCTAGAGTCAGTCTTGGGGACCAAGCTGGCATTTTGCTTGAATCATGACTTCAGTCGAGGTGGTGCCCTCCCAACTAGAAAATAAGTTAGGCTTAGTGAGCGGATTTCATTGGTCTCTAGCTTGTTTCGAAACTAGAGTCCTAGTCTCAATTGGGGAGATGCCCTTGAGATAGGAAAACAGAGTCAGGCTTGGTATGTGGATTTTTCTAAGCTCTAGTTCCTTTCAGAATCTAAGTCCTGACCTTAGTCGGAGCATTACTTTCTCGAAAAATAGAGTTAGGTTCGATGAGCAAATTTTTCTAGGCTTCATATCATTTTGGAACTTGAGTCATGATCTTAGTCAGAACGTTACCCTCTCGACTAGAAAACTGAGTCAGGCTTGGTGAGAGAAGCTATAGTTCATTTAGGAACCTAAGTCCTGACCTCAGTTGAGGTGATGCCTTCTCGACTGGAAAATAGAGTCCGGCAAGCGAGTTTTACATCAAACCTTATTTAGATTGGACTTGCAACCATACTTGGAAAAATGAGCGAATTTCATTACAAGAAGTCTTTCTCTGCTCTCATTACAATAATCCTCACTGATGGTAAAATTTTAGGTGTTCCTCATTCCACGGGGACTCGGAAGCTTGGTTCTCCTACTTCCATTAAGACTACAACTTCCACTCCAAAGGCAAAGGAAAACAGAGTCTCCTCGGTACCAATCTTTGGTATGGTTCAATATGCCCAAAGAACTTTCAGGAGCTCATCCACCCAGGCCCTCTTATATGCATCCAACTTAGTTTTTAAGTTATTCTTAATGATCTTGTTGATTGCTTATACTTGTTCGTTCTCTTGTGGGTGGAATGGAGATGAGAATGCAACCTTGATCCCTAGCCTGAAATACATATCTCTATAATTCTTATTATCAAACTACCTGCCATTGTCCATTATAGTGTATGGTATCCCAAACCTGCATATGATGGACCTCCAGACAAAGTTTGAAATCTTGGCTTCCATTATTGTGGAGAACAGTTCAGCCTTTACTCACTTGGTGAACTAATCCACAACCACTATTGCATATTTCGTATGTCCTCGTCCTATTGGTAGAGGTCCAATAAGCTTAACTCTCCATTGTGTGAAAGGCCAGGGGCTGACAATGGAAGAGAGTTCCTCAGGTGACTTTCTTGGAACATTTGCACACCTCTGACAAGGGGTCACATTTTTTCAAGTAGTTTATGCATCTTCCTTTATAGTTTGCCAGTAATAACTTTGTCTGATAACCTTGTGCACCAAAGATTGGCTTCTTGTGTAGTTCTCGCAGACTACTTCATGAATCTTTCTTAGAACATAATCCGCATTGACCTCGCCCAAGCACTTGAGATAAGGCTGAGAAAACCTCATTTGTACAAAAATCCCTTAATTAAGGTGTAGTACGGAGCCTTATATTTCAAACGCCTGGCCTCCAACTTGTCTTCTAGTAGGGTTCCATTAGTCAGGTATTTCATAATGGCATCTTTCTAGCTTGCCTTATTTCTGACTTTGCTCATTTCCTCCTCTTTTAAGATACTGGGCTGCTTAAGCGTTTCCAGGGGGATGGTTCTTATGAGTTTAGATTTTAATACTGATGCCAGCCTGGCTAATGAATCAGCATTAATATTTTCTGCCATCAGAATCTGAGTGATGCAGCACTCCTTAAACTTTTTCAATAATTCCTTTGCTTTGGCCAAGTGGGAGATCATGTTAGCCTATTTTACTTGATACTCTGAATTTACTTGCTTGACTACCAAATGAGAGTCACTGTAGACGTGCAACCTTTTAATTCCCATTGACCCCACAATCAGGGCTTCATACTTCGCCTCATTATTAGACTCGTTGAATCCTAGCTTTATCGCATATTCCAATTTGACGCAGTATGGTCAGGGTGTGGTGACTATAAAACCTGCCCCGCTTCTTTGCTCGCTTAAAAAGCCATCGACATGTAGGGTCCACAATGAGATTTATCCTTTCACTTCCTCATTTTTCTCTCATGATCTCTAGGATTGCAACTTCCTTTCCTTCATAGTTGGTAAATTTAGTGATGAAATCTACCACAGCTTGGGCCTTCATTGCTGTCCAGGGTTGGTATAAGATTCTGTATTGCCCTAGCTCGATCGACTTGATCAGCCTACCTGAAGTCTCAGGTTTCTGGAGAATCTGCCTTAGTAAGTAATGTTGCACTACCAATGGGTGAGCCTAAAAGTAGGGCTTCAGTTTCCTTGATGACACAACCAAAGCAAGCAAAAGCTTCTCGATGTCTGAATACCTTGTCTCTGCCGGTATTATGGACTTACTGATGTAGTATACCGAGTATTGCCTGATTCTTTCTTCTTGCACTAAGGCTACACTTACTGCCGCATATGAGACAGCCAGATAAAGTAAGAGTGTTTCTCCAGCTACTAGCTTGGAAAGCAATGGTGCGGAGCTCAGATATGCCTTAAGCTAAATGAACACCTCCTCACATTCCTTAATCCAGATGAATCACTCTAGCACACATTATCTCCTCCCCATGATCTCTCCCTTCTCCACAGCCATATACTCTTTCGCAGGGCCATGGAGAATAAACAGAGGCCTGACTTCAGCCTGTCTAAGTGACAGGTCCTTAAGTTTGCTGGTGCTGTGAAAACAAAAAGATCAGCTGATCCAGGTGGTTCTCGACGTCTGATAATCAGGCACGTTCAGACCAAGGCACCACGCGTCTCTCACTCCGTCTTTTGACCAATAGCAAGCGCTGCAATGGTGGTATGGTTTGTTCAGCTTCAGGAGTGGAAGTCTCCCAGTGCTAGACAGTGCTTGTCCCCATGGGTTGTTTGTCCTTAGCTCGCCAATTAGAAAGTTCTACCTCTTCATGGTTACTATGGCATCATCGGCATGCTCTCATACATTTTATTTTTCTCTTTTCTCTCAACAATCACTCTCTAGGATTTCAGTCAGACTCCCACCAAACTTTAAGTTAAAGTATTACACAGGTAGGGTAAAAAAGGCACAGTTCACAACCAAAACAAAGGCTATCTTTTTTTTTGCTTTTTTTCTCTTTTAACCCTATGTTTTCTGTTTTGGTTTTTCTTTTTGAAAAATAACAACTAAAACATAAATATCAACCCACAAAAAAGTATAACAAGTGCAAAATACCAAAAAAATCTAAGCAAAATGCAAACACAACAAGCCACCACAACAAGCACAGCTGAAGCTACAACCAGCAAACTTTCCAAACCAACTATTTCACAAATAAAACTAGCAAACTAAGGCTATGAAAACCGATGCCTAGGAAAAGGACATCTAGAAGCGAAAACAAGTTAAAACTAAGTAATAGGAAAATAAACTATTTCCCACAGACAGTGCCATTTGTTATGGCCTGTTCATGGTCCAACTCCCTTTGAGCTCCATGTGTAGCTCCAGTTTCATGTCAACCAGCTAACCTCACCGAAATTTGCAAGACAAACAGATAGTCACAGGGGCACTGGTGGGGTCATCGGTGTTCTCCCTCAGATGCCTTAGTCAGCCATGGTGAAGAAAAATGGTCTCACTCTTCTTTCTCTCTTTACTAGGTGCAACAATGTATAAAATGGTGGCAAGGAAGAAAATATGAGTGGAGAAGATGTCCAAGGAAGAATAGTGATTATTAACTAATGGGCAAAGAAAGAGAAAGTATGAGGAAGAGTAAATGACTGCTTGGTAAAGGAAAAAGGGAGAGAAAAAAAAAAGGATCGGCGTGGATCCCAATAGGCCAAAAGGTCCCTTCTCACTTACCTCCACTTTCTTTTTATAACTTACCTCGATGGCAAGGATTTATAGGATTAAAACCTTAAATCTCTGAATGGCAACACATGGTTGTCAAGCAAACAATAGAGGGGATACTTTTGTCCCAACACAGAGCCCACCAAGGGATCTTGTCCCTTGGTCATGTGACTTACCACCTCCAGATATTCTCCCAGTTAAGCCTTTGTCTAGTTGGACCTAAGACACGTTAGGGGTAAGTCAAGCCCATGAAATTGAGAAAGGTGATTTGGGCCTGCCCTTTGCTTAGAACCTCACAAAAATCTGAATAGCAAGCTATAACTTATGCAAAATAAAATAAAAACTGAAAAATCACAATTAACTCACTGTTTTGTTTACTTAAAATGTAAGTAACTCAAAATAGTAGCTAAATGGAAATAAAATAAGTTTAGACTCTCTAAGTATGCAATATTTTGATAACAAAACAAAAATAGACTCAAAACAACAAGCTAAGACACAAAACAAACTCAAGCGAAAGGTTGCTGGAAAATCTGGACAGCGACAGTTCATTGAAATAAAAATTTATATTAAAACCTAAAAAGTGCAAAACTGATTCAAAAGTTAACATAAATTACCCTAAACACACTAAACCCAAAAATTAAGCAATATTTGAAAACATTTAAAGTTTTAATACAAATTAAACAAACAAACCTAAAATGAATGAAATTTTTTTTTGGAATATGATCTTAACACATGCAACAACTAAATTAAACTAAGAATGCATAATTTGAAAAACATACACCAAAAAATACACAAAAACTTGGAAATTGATTTTTTTTATGTCACTTTGACACACCAAAAACACTATAAATAATAATCCAAAAAAATCTAAAAACATTTATAAATGTTCCTCAATATGTCAAATAAAGGCATGCAAAAGGAAAAAATTAAATAAAATATCTAACTATCCGAAAATTAGACTCAAACAAATTTGGCCATAACCGACAGATTCTGAATTTTTTTTACTGAAGTTTACTTAAATAAAGCAAACAACTTTTTTTTTTTTTTTTTTTTTTTTTTTTACTTTGGCTCTAAAANTTTTTTTTTTTTTTTTTTGTATTTTACTTTGGCTCTAAAAAAATAAACACAAACAAGACATTACAAAAGTCATAAAAATAGCAGTAAACAAATCAAGAGAAAATTTCATCTAGACTCCCTAAAGTTCACCCCTATTTCACATAAATCTTGTGATTTGAAACATTTCACATATATCCTCTGCCATTAGTGGAATTCTATCTCCTGAGACTCTCTCTCTTAGATGACAGTGCAAAATGACCTAAATACCCTCGGATATTTCAAAAGTAACAAATTTAGATAAAAAAAATATTTTTAAAAAAATATGACCATTGGACCAATAGACTTATTTGCTCTTATTTAAAAGGCCCCTTGCACAAATCTGGAATATGAACTCTACCCCTTACAAATAATTTTCAAATTTTTTTAAAGTTCTCTTTGAGAAATGCATTAGTTGTTCAAGCTGGACATCTCATTGTAAATAGGTAATTTTGATATACTTTTGCAAAGATAATTTCATGAAAATGGAAATATATTTCTGATAAGGGTTGTCCTTATTCAATACCTCGAACTTTCTTACCCTTTTATCAATCCTCCTCTATTTGTGATCCAAAATCGGCATCTATTAACAAATTCAGTATCTCCAAATCTTCCAATTTCAACTCCAGGTATACCTTTAACCCATTAATGTCAATGAAAAATTGCTAACGACTGGGGTTATAAGTGAAATGCTTCAAACGATGGGGTTTATACTGAAATAGGGGTAGACCTTAAGGGGTGTAGATGATATTTTTCCCATAAATCAAAACAATCACTTAACACTTAATGACAAACAGAAACACACAAAAAATAAAAATTAAAAAGGAATGGAAATTTTATCTCTTTTGCCTTGAAATTGTGAAGATCTTAACTTCTCTTCTAGCAGCTCCAATTGACAAAAATTAAGTTTGCAAACACAAAAGATTAAGCAATACAAAAAGAAAAAAAAAAAACCTAATATGTTTTAGGTTAATCAATAAAGCAATAAAACAAAGTAAAATTGCTTAAAGTACCATTAAAGCTAGTAATTCTAATATTAAGAAAAACTAATCCCCTGCAACGGTGCCAACAACTTGATTTTGTGCTTTTAAGATTGATCACAATTATACGAAAGAGTTAATACGCCATGTACAGGGCCTTCTCCTGGGGGGCATGTCAAGGACCTAGCTCATAAGACTTAGCCCTAAATCAATTAGTTCATTTAGCCAGCTAGAAGTAGAAGATGGAAATTTTTCTTGCCTTGCATCATTAAGGGCGATAATTCCCCAGTTAATCGGGGCGGTGATGAGGCAAAATCCATCAAAAATCGATTTTATGGTATAGACGCTTATGAGCTCCCCCACCAAGTATACAAATGGAACCTAACCAGACATGCCCTTCAATTATATCTTCCAAATCGTCCACACTAACAATCCACCATTCTCCTCCAAAAGGGGATTCTAGTACATAACCAAATATAATACTTGGGCTAAGGGTCAAGTTGGTAATTTTTCTTACATCCCCCCCAGAGCCCAGGTATCATATACACCACCAAAAAGACAATCAAATAATTCCCAATCATGGTCCTTGCAGATCGGATCATCCATAGAATATACAGAAAGAAACTAGTTCAATATGCTCATCAGCGCTTGACCCTGAGATGTGGATCATCCACGACACTTTAGCAGGTTAGGGCGAGAACGGGGAATATATTCCTTACCCTGTACCCACCCCGTATATATTATATATATGAAATATTTTATTTTTAAAATATTTTTATACACTTAATTAGAAGTTTTCTATTTTTTTTTTATATTTTTTTGTTTGAAATGGAAATAACAATATATCAAAATATTATTTAAAAATTTAAAAAAATTAAAGATTTTTTTTTTATAAAATTAAAATTGTATTTTAAAAATTGGAGATACATGGTGGGGAATAGGGATCCGTGCCCTGCCCCATCCCTTCCATAAATGGGGAGGGGTGGGGATGGAGATGTAAAATACCAAATCCTCCCTAGCTGGAATAATTTTTTGTGGTCCATTTTAAGAGAGCTTTCTTTGTACATAAATCACCCTCCTACTTGTCATCAGTATTTCAAAGGAAAAGTGAATCTACGAAAGCTTATGTTCAAAGATTCATTGAAGCAAGGATGTAGGCCGAATGGTGCACTGACGACCGAGCCATGCAAGCACTACAAGATGGATTGCGATATGAGGACTTGATACATACCATAGCCAAAAATCCTCTATGAACATTCTCAAATATGCTTGTCCAGGGTCATAAACACATATCCATGAAAAAGATCATTAAATCATGGAAAATCCTAAACATGACAAGGTAAAATGTGAAAATTGGTCATGAGAAGCCTTTCAAATATGTTAACCAGATTGCAATAAGAAACCAAGACAAGGACAATCAAGGTCCACAAGTTTCGATGACTAGTTTTGAGAGATACATACCTCTTAATGTCATCTACTCAGAGGTACTAAGGCAAACTGAGAATCACAATACTCTGGATAGACCAAATCTAATGAAGACCCTAGCAAATAGAAGAAACCATGATAAATATTGTCAATTTCACAATGATTTTGGTCACAAAAATGATGATCGTTTTGACCTAGAAGAAAAAATTGAAAGACTCACTTAAGGATGCCTGCTAAGAGAGTTCATCGCAAAAAGACCTCAAAATTATTATAGCGGAAACTTTGGAAACAAAAAGAAAGAAAACAAATGTTAATCGTTCAATAGCCTTAAGGGCAAAGAATTAGTCAAGGAAATTTTTTGCATTTATTGTAGCTAAAACTTTGGAAACCAAAAAGAAGGAAGAATGAGGTCAATTTATGCTTAAAGACTTAGTCAAAGAAAGTTTGTGTATTCTTTGAAATGCAAAGCACATAAGATGTTACAAAGTAATCTATATATTTCAAACATTGTGTACTTCGTTTATCAAGTTAATCGAATGAAGTTTTTCATAAAATAACATCATAATCTCAACTTCCACTTTATTTGAGGAGATGATATAAAACATCTCCAAGAGGAGGCAGGTGCTTTAGTTGAGCCCAATTGCTTAGACCTCAAACAGTGAGCTCAATCTGATTGTCAAGGATTGACCAACCTAGTAATTCTCAACTCTTCAAGTCTCCAAGTAACGAGGTATGTGCCCCAGTTGAGCCAAGTTGCCTAAATCTCAAACAGTGAGCTCAACTTGATTGTAAAGCATTGACCTACCTGGTATTGCTCAGCTCTACAAGTCTCCAAATGCGGAGGTAGATGCTCCAGTTGAGCCAGTTTCTTAGATCTCAAACGGGAAACTCACAGTGATTGTAGGGAATAGACTCTTCTGGTTGAACTTCAATTTCCAAGTCTCCAAGTGAGAAGGAAAGTAATCCAATTGAGCCTAGCTGCCCAAACCACCAACGAGGAGCTCAATCTAATTTTAAAGAATCAACCCATATAGTTGAGCTCAGATCTCCAAGTATCCAAATGAGAAGGCCTGTGATCTAGTCAAGCCCAGCTGCCTAAACCTCGAACAGTGACCTTAACCAGATTGTATGGATTCAACTCACTAGGTTGAGTTTGGTAATCTATGTCTCCAAAGAAAAAGGTACTCACTCTAGTAGAGCTTAATTTTTTGGATCTTTAATGGAGAACTCAACCTGATTGTAAGGAATTGACCCAGCTAGTTGAGCTACAAAGTCTTGGTTAGTAATATAGGAAGCCACCTAGATTTAGATCCAGGCAATCCTTTCCACCATGCCGACTTGGTTAGGTCTAGCTTATTAAGTTACCAATATTGGAAGCTAACTGTACCTAGCCCAGTTAAGCCCTCCAAGCCATGTCGACCTAATCAGGTCCAGCTGACCAGATCGCAGATGTTAGAAGCCACTTGAACTTTGGTTCAACTAAGCCCTTCACGCCATGTTGACCTAACTATGTTCAGTTAACTTGACTATGATGATACATACTTAGACTGCAGCTAAGGTGGACTCTCTACACCACTTCAACCTGGACAAGCTCAGGTTCCTACAACAAACCTCGAGATAAAAAAGACTAAATTACAGATCACTATGTCATCAGCTTCAAGGTGCAAGTCTTCAAATCTTTGAAGCCTAGATTTAAAATCTCCATCAAGTAACTATTTCTTATTTCAAAGGAAACATGGACGAGTGAGGGTTACCTCATATGTATGTTCAAGCCCAAATGAATTGAAGCTTATTTTCATGTTGCATGCAATCCTCACATGAGGACAAAATAAGAAAACAATGTAAGACCCACTATTGTGCACACAAAACCCTAAGTCACCCACTATTGTCATGTGTCACCTATCCATAAATTAGGGTTTTATGCTGAAAGATTTAATCTCTTTGTTCATTATATAAATATTTTATAACAAAGCAAGTCAAATACTTCACCAAAAAAAAAATACCTTTATTTTGATTTTCTTTCTTTCTTTCCCAAAAAAGAGAGAAGAACTACATAACCACCATGCAAACTGATTTTTTTTTGGCTATTTCTTGATGATTCAATAGCATATCACCATGAGAGCTAACTTGGGCGTCGGAGGGTGCACGATGCCAGCATCCCCCTTACGCACCTTCTTTTCATTTTACAACTGCCTCACTACATTTAAAAGACCATTTAAGAAGCAACTTCCATTATATTTTTAGAGCTTGAAAGTTGAAAAATTGGGGAAATAACATGGTATACTTACCCAATGTGTAAAGAGTCCATTATGCATTAAGGCCCATTGAAAGATAGAAGGTAATGTCTAATAGGCCCAAGCCCAAGACTATATATCATTGATTTGGACATGACCCTTTTATCTTTCATTAGGTTTTTTTATGTATGATAGACTTTTTACACATTGGGTTGAAATACCCTATATAAGTTGTATCCAAATATACCCTATATAAGTTGTATCCAAATAAATCATTCACCTGAAAGCTCATGTGAAGCCTCGCAAAGAATACATAAATTAAGATGCCTAAAAGCCCATGTGAAGCCTAACAAAGAAAAAGAAATATAGCAAGATGTGGCATCAAGAAGCAGCATGTGAAGGAATATAATTAGTATTATTAGTTTTAATTTTATGGCTGTATTTATGTAAACATATTCTATAATATTGTAAGATCAAATAAGCAAACACAAGAAGATAACGAGCACAACCATGGAATTCAACTGCCTCAACTTCTATGACAATGATATTTAGTAAAACTGCTAAAGAAATACAAGCAGATAGATAAAGACTTCTAGAAAATCGAAAAAAAAAAAGTAGTAGATAAAAGGAAATCTTTCACCACAAAGCCAGACGTCAAAGCTGGACACTATGAATGAAACGTCATTGGTCTAAAAAATGCTTATTCGGAGTTTCAGCATAGAATAGATAATTCCACAAAGTTCATCTAAGATAATTCCAAGAGCTGACGTTTAAACATGGATTAGCTTTCAAAATAAAAAAATGAAGAGCAGAATGTTAGATGTGGATTTTATGGGATTAAAGATTCAATCTAGATGCCTAAAAACCATATTGCTGAAAAAGATTTGTCACTAAAAATATACTTTTAGTAACAATCTTCATTTTAATAAAATGAGAATATCATCAATATAGAATTACTCTATATATATATATATGAAAAAATTCTAAAATAAAGAGATGATCACTGGTTGCTTATTTTTAATCACTTTCGACCCATTAGTTTAAAATTTAATTAGTGATAAAATTAAAATTTTCATCACTAATAATTTTTAATGACAATATTTTAAGATTTGTCACCAAAAAAAATATTTTTAATGATAATTTTTATTTTAATAAAATAAAAACAACCTTATTCTAAAAGTACTACATATATATAGCACATCTAATGGGGACAATTATGCATTTTTTTTAAATGGGTGAATTGTTAGAGCCTATACTCTGTCCCCACCCCATTGATAAATCACTTTGTTATTTCAAATTGATAAATGAAAAGAAGATAAAATAAACAAAAAACAAAAGCATTGATTTTCTTTTTTGTTAATTTTACATTGGATTTTTTTTTAAATCTTTTGGTAAAAATTTACATTGGATTTATAAAGTTTCTTTTATAGGAGTATATTTAATCATGACTTTTAAAGACTTCTACAAAGTAAAAAAGTTTGGGTGTATTTAATTAAGACTATTAATAGTTTTTCAAAGTCTTAGGGTCTCCAATTAAAACTTTTATAACATTTTAAAAAGTTTTTAAAAGTGTTGAAGTATTTAATTATAACTTTTTAAAAGTCCACAAAGTCTATAGGCATTCAATTTAAACTTTATTTAATTTTTATAAACTTTTGTAGACTTTTGGGGGTATATATATCGAACCTCAATTTGTTTATCATTTTCTCCAAAAACTTTCATAGAGTTTTTAGAGAAAAGGAAAGATAGCCAAGGTTACGGTTCTTTTTTGTTCAACGTGTTTGTACTATTTTCTACAGGTATCACATATTTTCTAACACACCAATTTATGTACGAACAAGAAAAGAATTTTGAAACTTTTCTAGACTATATAGTACTTCTATGGATGTATTCCGAGTTTATAGTTTCTATTGTTGGATTTTTGTAACTTTGACTGAGATATTCTCAGAAATGAAGTTTAGTGACTCTCTAGTTTTACTTTGCTTTGCTTTGGTTTTGCTTGAAGAAGATAAAGAGAGAAAATATATTTTGTTGTGTAAAAATCTCAACATCTTTTTCATTTCATTTCTTCTATTTATATAGAGATTATAGTAATCTAAAGTACAATATATTTGACATCCAAAATACAACTATAACTACCTAAAATGGGAAAGACATTTTGGATTGTATTCAAACTCACTTCTCAAAATATTGCATGATTGAACTTTTCTCTTCTGCATGCTTCTGCCTTACCCAAAGGGGTAATGGTATGTATCTTATTTTGCGTGATGAGCCTTAGTTTCCTCTTTGATGATTACCTTGGTCAACCCATTTGACCAGACATAAACATCCGAGTGTGAACGTTGGTGGAGGCGTTGGACACTCCGTGAGTATTCCGAGGGATAGATTTCTCATGCATGTACGTTTCCCTTGGACATTTCATTCATGGATGCTTCGGTCTAAGCCTCGGACATTTTACACTTGTGTCTCTCATCGGACATCTACACTTGTGTCTCTCCTCGGACACATTTCTTAGCTCAGCCATTTCCTCGGACTTCTTGGCCTCCCTATTTCCTCGGCATTTATTTGCTTCGCTGATGCCTCGACATATCTTTGCTTAGTCATTTCTTATTTCAGACAGAGGTTGGACTTGTTCAAGGCTCAGACACGCATGCATGTTGCCTCAAACATGCATGCGAGAGTGGCAAAATTGCCACCCTTTTAACATCTATGTCATAGTTAAGATTTTTGTTGCTTTGAAATTTTGGTTTTACTATTGCTTATATTATAGTATTCAATTTGGTGGTGTTCACTCTTTTTATCACTCTCTTCCTCTGATTTTGTGAAGGTTTGCAGTTCTAATGTGGATTTTACTAATTTTTCTATTGTTAACATTGGTTAGCTTTTATTTTTATTAGTAGTAATCATGTTTAAAAGTTAAATATTTGTTCAAACCAATTGATATGATCTGTTAATGCTGAAAAATCAATAATCAAATGCAGACAGTTGGTGTAGTTGTTGCTCCTCCTTTAGTTGTGTCATTATGCATACAACCATACCAGTTGATATATCCTTTATTTATAAGGCGCTTTAAAGAGCTAGTTTTTATTGGTAAAATACTATTTATTTGTTAAAGAATAATTTGAATAGTTGGGTTCTCATTCTAATGAATTTAGCCCCTTCATGATTCAATCCTTTTTTCTTAACAATTTCATAGACTTCAAAATTTCTTAGGCTACATCTTCTATTTTCAATTTTGTTTGAATTATTCAGCCTCTGTGGAAATTTATGTGGACTGTTTAATAGTAATATTGTACACATTTTTTTCTTTTTATCAGGCTACCTGATTGCAATTTATATGGACTATTTGGCCAACAACTTTGTTTGCTTTTCTTTGGACACTTTCTCTCCTAATATGTATGTATATATGATTGAAATCACAGTTTTATTTCTCTCTTTGTTCCCCAAAATTTATTATCCGGTAAAAGAATAGTGGAATTGGATTGATTTTTTGGGAAAATTTTTGCTACCAATGTCAATGTAACACTAGAGTTACAACTTGCCATTAAGAAAAGCTAAGTTGTTTTTGTATTCTTAGATATTCGGCCTCTCTCTTATAGTCAAATTTACCAATTACATGTTGTTCCCAACAACTTTTGATTCAAGGATATCTTGTTCTTAAGTGGGTCTAATGTCTTTTTCATTCACTCTAGAGGGCAAGACAAATAAAAAATATGATTTGGATTATTTTAGAGTTATAACTCCGAAAAGCTAATTGACTCAAGTTATATAAGAAAACGTGGGAGTAAAAAGGGTTTACATTTTATATTTTTCATTCTTTATTTTAGAAGAGCCAATTGATGTGTTCAAAAAGAAAACTAAAAAATAGAAAAACAATACTAGGGGGAAAAAAAAGCCATACTTTCTACCTCACATTTTTTTAACACAACCAATCAAAAAGCAAGCATTTCCTCTATCACCACAAAAGCTTAGCAAAACCAACATCAAGAAAAACATAAAAGACACAAAATTTCCAACTTTCTTCTTTTCATTTTCTCATAAAATCAAAGCATTAAAAAACAAACAAGCAGGCAAAGAAAGAAAGAATCAAAGCATATTTGACTCTTTTTTTTTTTTTAATACAAAATATTTGGCTTTCAAATATAGGATTCATCCTTTTGTATACTAGCGATTTAGTGACTTGTTAATATAAAAAATTAGCCACCCATGTGATTGCGAGTTTGTAACATGATTTTTCACAGCAACATGCCTTGAGTTTCTAAGGTTATATTTCTCTATTTTTACTTCTTTGAGCTTTTTTTTTCTTTTTCTTTTTTGTGTGCACATATGTTGTGGAAGCTTACATGGGATTGTCAATAGATGTATGTCAAATTATTATAGTTAATATTAGAGCTATACTTTAATAATTTATCATATTTTATGTGCAATATACACTACTACAAAATAGGGTCATAGACGACGGTTAAAATCCG
>QANX01002019.1:0-12130 GCA_003254975.1 Ochetophila trinervis | reverse complement strand
AAAAAAAAAAAAAAAAAAAAAAAAAAAACCTTTACCTCATCATCTTCTCACATTCACCCACGCAATATACATACTGTACAGTTATTCATACTCTACTCTCTCACTGTCTGCATAAAAGCTTTTTTCTACAATCTTTTTCACTCTCTACCTCCATTTTTTTTTTATCACCACTGAAAATGATGACCACGAAGAGGATTAAAACCACTACTGTAGAGCCAAAAAAATGAAAAGCATTGTAAAATCCACCTAAAAAGTACACACAAAAATTCCACAGAGAAAAAAAATCTAAAATCCCATCAAGAAGAAGATAGGTTATATACACTGGAATTAAAAATTAGTCGAAAATGTGTCTTCACGGTATGAAATTAGAATTTTAGACCTTGAATGAACTTTGTAAATATAAACCGCCCTTAGTAAAAGCGGCCTGTATAATCAAATGGCAGGATTCTACTTGTGTGAAATTGAAAGTGTGAACGTCGCCTTTTGTCATAACACACCGCCTTTATTAAGGGCGGTGTTCATATAATTTTATGAAATGAACACTTCATTTTGGTTGAACATACTGCCTTTATTAAGGGCAGCGTAGGTGGCCAAAGAGCGGTATTTATATAATTTTGTGAAATGAACACACCCTTTGGTTAATGTTTTTTTTTTTTTTGGTGAAAGAAGCTTTGAATAAAACCAAAAAAGAAAACACCCTGAGGGCTTACAAAAAACATCCCAATTTGTCACCTTCTATAACAGAGGTAACGTCAGTAGGGAGCTCAAACATATTACATTCATTAACAATAAAAGAAAAACCATTTTTAAGAGTAAATTTTGCAAGAGTATCTGCCAGCAGGTTTAAGGATCTGGAATTCCAAGTAAGTGACTAGTTGGAGCGGGCAAACAAATAGCTTTCAAAATATTATATCTAGAAATCCATCCTCCTGGATTAGTAGAGGAGTTAATCTCTTTGACAATATTAGCAGCATCCATCGACCAGCAAACCTCCCTCCAGTTGTTTTCCTCTGCCACTTTTGCCGCCCAGGTGCTGGCTGCTAATTCCGCCTCAAAAACAGAATTGCAGGTAGAGAGTTTTGAGGCCAAGAAATGGGATTTCCCCTACAGTCTCTAACCACGAAGGCCAAAGCAGAACCATTCTCTTTAATAGCAGCATCTGAATTTATCTTGAGCCATCCAATTGGGGGGGGGAGTCCAAAGCTCTCCTTGAATACCTGTTGGCTCAGGGAAACCATTGAAGTCCATTCCTAAGTTATCTGTCATACCAGAAAATTCCACAATTTGTGTCTCCAAAAGAAAAAGAGACTCATGCAAATTCCACTCTTTGTTATGAATTTTTTTATTCCGGAGAAACCAAGTGTAGTAGAAGAGTGAGCTTAGAAATACAGTGCAAACATGAGGATCCAATCCTCTGAGGCAAGGTGTTGCATGAGGATTTATACATATGTGAATCAGCTCATGGATATTATTAGCTTCCAATCTATCAAAGCAGCAGCCCCATTTGGTCCCAAATGTCAGAGCACGGATCAGATGACATTGTTTAAAAATGTGTATAGCTGATTCAACTTCAGCTTCACACACGGGACAACATAGTTCTCGCTTCCCAATTCTTCCCACTAACAACTCCCTTGTTGGTATAGTGTTGGCCAGCATCCTCCAAAGAAAGAGTTTAAGTCTTTCATGTATGTCCAACTTCCATAAATTCTTCCACAAGTGTGAGACTTAAGGATTTAAATCTCTTTCAAAAAGGAATTTGTAACAATCTTTGACAGAGAAAACTCCCATTTTGTTTCACGCTCTAAAAACTTCTTCCACCAAATCTCTATTCCAAATATTTAAAGTTGGATGTTTGAACACTCCCACTCTTCGAAACACTTTCATTTCAATTCCTTCCTTTGTTGAAGGAATTTTCCCATGGATGTTTGGAACCCATGGGTCTTTCCATGGATCTATAGAGAAACCGTCCCCTAATTTAAAGCATACTCCAAATTGTAGACTTTTTCCAGCCCATACCAAGCCTTTCCAGACATAGGATGCTTTTTTTGGAGGCTTGTGGTTGAAGAAAGATTCCCCCCCCCCCCCCAAGTATTTTGCACAAAATAAGTCTGTCCAAGTAGCTTTTTTACCGCTGGCAAGCTTCCAGGTAAGCTTTGCTAGGAGTGCTATGTTCATGTCCTTGGATTTCCTAAATCCGAGCCCCCCCAGGTTCTTTGGTTGACATAAGTTGTCACAAGATTTAAGGACTAGGAAACCCGAGGCTCCAGGTTTTGTTTCCCACCAAAATTTCCTCACCATAGCATCAATTTCGTTGCAAATTCTGTCCAGAATTTTGAAAGATAACATAGAGTAGGTTGGAATGGCTTGAATGACTGATTTGATCAGAGTTAGTTTCCCAGCCTTAGACAGAAGACACTTATTCCACCCTTCTAATCGTTGTTGGACACGTTCTTTTAATATCCCGAATTCTTTTGCTTTGATTCTTCCGAGAACCAATGAATTCCCCAAATAGATTGCATTTTGGCCCATTTCTTTGAAACTTGTGATATCTAAAATTTTTCTTTTTGTTCTTCTGCAGGTATTCTTAGAGAAAAGAATATTAGTCTTTTCCAAATTGGCCATTTGTCCCGACCATTGGCAATAGAGATTAAAGCAATTAATAATTGAAGCTGCTTCTTGTTCCTTGGCTTTACACATTACCAAGAGATCATTTGCGTACATCAAATGGAAGATCGTTAGTGTAGTTCTAGAGACTTTGATGCCATGAAGATTTCCTCAGCTTTCCTCTTTTATGAAAAGTCTTGAGAGGACTTCAGCTCCAAGGATAAAAAGAAGGGGTGAGAGCGGATCTCCTTGGCGAAGGTCACGACCTGGGTCAAAAGAATTTTAGCGACTTCCATTAATGAGAATGGAGAATTTGACCTAGCTAATGCAACTTAGAATCATATTTCTGAAATTCTCACCAAAACCCCATAACTTAAGAGCATGAATGATAAATTGCCACTCCATTCGATCATACGCTTTTTGCATGTCAATCTTCATCACCATCAAACCATCTTTACTCTTATGTTTTCAAACTTTGTAAATGATCTCTTGGACAACTGCTGTATTTTATGCAATCCAGCAACCTTTGACAAAACCTCCTTGGTTGGGAGAAATGAATTTTTCTACAATATTACTCAACCTCTCGGTTATGAGCTTAGTAACAATCTTATAAGAAAGTTACATAAGCTTATTAGACGAAAGTGTTTAAAATTCGCAACTTAGGTCACCTTGGGGATAAGTACTATAAAGGATTTATTGACTATAGTCGGCACCTTCCCCAATCTGAAACATTCTTGAACAAAAGCCACCACCTTGGTTTTAACTGATTTCCAATATATTCGAAAGAATATCCCAAAAAAGCCATCTGGTCCCGGGCTTTTTAAGGGATGGAGTTTCCACACTATATCCTTGATTTCTTCTTCCTTTGGAATCCTCATCAGCTATACATTTTCGGTCTCATTGACATGCGAGTTTCCCAAGCTATCCATTCTTTGGTCAAAAGATGGATGACTAGAAATGAATAAATCCTTAAAATTCCTTAGAAAGTAATCTTCTATGTCCTTGTCTTTGAAAATCCATTTGTTCTCCTCTTTTATTACTTGAATTTTGTTTCGTCTCCTTCAGATGATGATGGTGCTCATTTGGAAGAATTTAGTATTCTTGTCCCCTTCTTTGAGCCAGGTTTCTCGGGGCTTTTGGCGCCAAATCATTTCTTGCATCCTTCTTTGAATTCTCAAATCATTTCTCAATTGAAGCTGTTTTGGTTCTTTGGTATTCCTTATTTGCAGGAGTTCCAGCTCTTCCTCCATTTCTCTGATTTTCTAATGGGTGAATCCGAAGGATTCTCTGTTCCACTTTTTGAAAGCCTTGGTAGTATTAATAATACTCATGTTAATCTTGTGAAATTCCATCCCACAGCTTCTGTCCTTATTCCAAGCCATGTGAACAACATCCACGTTGGAAGAATCGGTGGTCCATGCTTGAATGAACCGGAAAGGTCTTGATCCTGAAGGTTTATCATCTGTATTATAGACCAAAATTGGACAATGGTCTGAGTCTTCAGACCTAAGGTGTCTGACTTTAACTGACTGAAAATCCTCAATCCAAGACTTACTTGCAATTGCTCAGTCAAGTCTCTCTTTAATGAGGGCAAGTCCTTCCTGTTTATTACTCCATGTGAATTTACTTCCACTATATCCAAGGTCAATTCCTCCATGGTCATTTAGAAATTGTTTTCGAAATAGATATTTTCTCCAAATGCTTCTTCCTTCGAATTTTTTTTTCCTCCGAGATGACCTCATTTAAATCTCCAATCATGAGCTAAGGAAGCCCTTTGGTTAATGTTGGTGGCCAAAAGACAGTGTTCATATATGTTTTGCCTCGTACCCAGCCCAACAAGCTTCAACATCCTTTTATGCAAGGCGGTGTGACATCAAGTAAAATGATGGTGGTGTGAACCCCACCCGAAAATACACATACGGCCCCCTTAACATGGGCAGTTATTAAAAAAAAAAATTGGTTAATTTCAATTGCAGCCAATAAAATTTAATCTTTTAAATTTATTATAATACATCTACAGTTTCTACAGTCAATTATCATTATACCATTGATTTGAAATATATATTCTTTTTGAATAATATTTGAACAATAATATAAAAACAATTGCATATGCCTATAAAAATTGCATATATATTATCATAAATTTAAAATATTAAATTTGATTTAAAGCAAACTTAAAAAACTGCAGTTAAAATTAATATTTTTAGATTTCACCTACTTGTAGCTATAGGAACTCAACAAATATGAATAGGAAGATTTTTTTTGAACGGGAAGAGTTGTTTGCTTCAAAGTGTTGCTTCTGTTTTTTCTTTTGTCTCATTTTTTGTGACTTATTCAGCAAATAAAATATATATATATATATATATATATATATATCTTGGCAAATAAAAAAAATCTAAAAACTAAATACATCATAATAATTAAAAAAAAAAACACTAAAGTCTTCTTAGTTTGAAAAATAAAAATGAAAATTTGATTTTAACCTCTCTTTTTTTCGACAAGACAGCCGCGTACTGGTGGTCCATTGGTAGGTTACATCAACAGCGTAAGACAAGGAAGGACATTGCAGAACCAATGCAAATTATATGCTTATATTGACAAATTTTGGGAGGAAAAGGAAGAGGGAATCACGCAGAAAAGTTTAAAACAAGGAATTTAATTCAAAAAAAGATGGGCATTATAGAGAAGAAAAAACAACATACGCAAAGAACAAAGATCAGTTTCTGTCATCTTTCATACAAAAAGCAATATTACACACACCGACTTTTGCTTCTCTTTTTCTTGAACAATATGCTATGAGTTCTTAAAAACCATACCAAACTTGACTGCATATTTCAAGTTAAAATATTCAGGAATTAGTTGGCAATCTATATAACATTCTTGCTTCTACAATGCATGAATCAACCTAAAGAAAAGGCACAGCTCACATTCAATCACGACACCTTGGCTACACACCAGAAGACTGATATACACATTTCAAAAATCAATAGACATAAATCAATGGTTCTTATAAATTCTAAATAACTGCTTCCTGAACAATAAGTTTAGGTAACATCCTAGATCTATTCAAATCCACTTTGAGCAAATGTTATAATAATAATAATGATGATGATAAGAAGAAGAAGCTGAAAAGCAACCAAAAAATGGATTATAAAAACACCAAAACTTCTCTCAATTGATTATAGTCCTACAACAGAACTTCCAATCAGCAAAAACAAATCCATAGTTTCATACTTTTTTTGGAGTAGATGCCTGTTAAAAATACAATTCTTTACCTCGTATACTTGATCTTTGCCATCAAGAGACTTTCCTAGATAGATTCCTCAAACCACAACCCATACATTTAAGTAGAACAGTTCCTGTAGATGGATCTGGCTTTATGACAAATTTAACTCCCAGAAAATCTCTAATATGTCTAAGTGTTTCTATGCCATAAGGGGACAGCTTCCCAACCCGAACCTTTGATATATCTGGAGGGCACAATGCACAAAGAAGAAATAACAAACCCTACAAACATGACAGTGAACATATCAGGATATAATATAAAACAAACAGAATCCATCTGAACAAAATGCACCTACAAGCTTGAAAGTGAACATGTCAGGATATAAAATATAAAACAAACAGAACCCATCCAAACAAAATGCAAATACTTTATAATACTTTTTAATATAATAGCAGTAAAACACAAAACTAAAATATTTCATTTATAGAACAGTTGGTTCGTTATTTAAGAACGCCACACCAGTTCCAAATCCAAATTGGAAAATAATTCTTCTGGATCAGTTCCGAAGAATTACCAGGCTTCTGAAATAATATAATCACAGCAGTGATTAATATTTGCTAAATTATCAAAGAGTAAAAGATAATATACATGCTAAATCCTAAAGATTATATCTGATGCATTATGATTCAAAAACAGGTATAGATGAGTAGTTTGTTTAAGATTTTAAACCATTCAATTGCAACTGAATAGTAACAAACAGAATCATAGAGAACGATTCTACATAAATTCAATGATACAGAAATCCTGAAGGTATTATTCAAATCACAAAAGAACATACTTAGAGAAATTGATCATTAACAAACATAATCATAGAGAAACGATTCTACATTAATTCAATGATACAGGAATCCTGAAGGTATTACTCAAATTACAAAAGAACATATTTTGAGCACCCAAAGGACTGTTAATGTATCAGTAAGAATTTCAGATGGTTTCCCAGATAAAACTTTCCACATTTTTTTCCCCAATTCATTCTCAGCATCAACTGAAGCCTTTCAATTTCTACTTTTTAAAATGTTGTACCAAGTGATTTCTTTAAAGATACCACCCAGAAAATAAACAATTCGTATATACAAAAAACATAATAACATTATTTAACGTAAAGTAAATAAAACATATAAACCAAATATACATTGGTTGAAACTATATAATTAATAAATAAATAAAATCAATCAAGTGCATGTTCATCATTGCAATGAAAGTGAAAGACTAGGAAATACGTAAAGAGTAAAATAGATCAAAACACAAACCTGGTGTGTTGAATCTACCACTCCACCTTGCTGAATCTCCCCAAGTAGAACAGAAGCAACTTGCACACCAACATCTTCTGCAGGAAGTATCTCTTTCTCATCCTGATCCTCAAATTCAGTTGTCTCTTCCTTCCGTGCATAAGAAACAGCTGTATCAGCAGAGATGAAGCAACCAGAAGTAGTTTCCGCAACCAGTGACATACCATAACCAGGTGAGCTGCCATTATAAATCATTTTTTTCATCAGCAAAGTTAGGCTAGCATTTAAGTATAAACAACCTTGATGTCAACTAACTCCATTTACTGTCTCTAAATTAGACAATAAGTGGTATATTTGTAAAGAAAAAACATACTTTCCAGCTTGTGGACCCGATTTATGATCACTAGCTATATGCACATCTGGAAGCAAACGGTTAAAGATTCCACGAGCTGAGTACGTCATAGTATTTTCAAACTGAGGAGACACTCTAGTTGAGAAAGTAACCCCTCTGATTCTCTTAACCATTCCCTCATCAGTCCACGTGACTGCCTGTAGAGCTAAACATATAAGATCACAAACTATGATACTGATAAAAACTACTAGATTTAGAAACTGACATTTATACTTTGGACAGTCGGAATAGCCAAAAAAACTTCACCGCCACCATGAGGCGGAGCTCCACGACTCTCTATCTTCAGTTGCAACCCTTCTGAAGGAACTCCAAAGCGTCTTAAAATGTGCAGTGTAGTAGACTGGAAAGTATCAATGGAGGGGTCCTTTGGATCATTTGTAATTCCTGAATAAGCAAAGTGGGACTATCTTTTAAAGACTCAAAATCTATATCTTTACATGTTTTACTAAGAAAATCACAAAATCCAGCATGATCCATGGAAGGCTGAACAGTACTGAAAGATGTTTCTAAGGGCATAATGATGTTGCTCACTTTAATTTTCACATGCTATAGCAATAAGGTTATGAATTCTACATTTGCCTATGTTGTTAATCAGGTCAAGGAGAGAGGAAAACTTTCAATATGTCTGAGGTGGAGAAATTTTAAAACTTTTTTTTTTCTCTAACTTGGATGGTTAATTATTGAGAGAACTTAACATATTATAATTTACAACATAGCAGAACTCTCCAATTAAAATTCTTCTTTTGTAGTCCCTGTATATCCCGAGATTCCAGACAAGGGAAGGATAAGAATTTACTAACATACTATATTCTCCTTTCTCTCATCATTTTACTTGAGTTCTCTCCCGACCTAATTTTCCAAACAATAAATTTATAATATAAGGTTAGGTTTACCAACTTTAATGTCAAACTCACAGGAAATATATTTCATCTTTACAAACTCTTTGGTATATTGGGACCATTCTTCTGCAAGTGAAGTTAATGAATTATAAGATTCAAGCGGTTGGCAGTATATCTCTATAAGAAAATCATAATCGTATCCCTAATTACATGGCTTTTAGAAGAAAAGAAATAATGTCTCTCAATCCTTAACAGAAAAAAAGCAAGCAATACATCACATACATATGGGTGATCTACTACCAAATAATCAACGCAAGGACAAATGTCTTTTTGTTACCCAACGGACACAAATAGCTATTTACACATATTATATAGCAAAAGGTGCAGACGCTAGACTGACTAAGAACAAGTACAAAACAATAACAAAGGAAACAGAAACAACCCAAAAATCAAATTTTTATTTCAGAAGAAAGAAATAAAAAAACAAAAGAATGGTTACAAAAATGGTAACCTTTAAGCCTTATGGTAAGGGGCTTCTTGGCAAACAAAGCAAGCACAAGCAGAGGCTCCAAAAAATAGCCAATGGATCTGCTAACTCCACAATCATGCACCAGATTTCTTCCACCCATCACTATTCCCGGCTTGTACTTTAATTTTGAGCCTTTTATATTGAGCATTGAAATATCAAAAAACAGTTCCCAAAAAACAGAAAAAAAGGATTTTTGAATATTTGAATAAGCAAAATACCGGTCTCGTTGATTTCCACAACACAGTCGTCGCAGAGCTTCTCGAGCAAGCGGAGGAAGGAGACCTCGTGGGGACGAAGGCCCGGCCATGTGTGGTCGGCGCGGATGCCGTCGATCACAATCGGCGTCGATGACAGCGTAGCCAACAGCAATCGCTGCCTCAGGCTCTGGCTTCCTTTCAGCCTTTTGTACTCCGTCTTCCCCATTCTATCTCTCTCTCTCTCTCTCTGGTCCGATTTCTATGCCCTCCGCTACTATTATTATTTTCCCTTTTCTAATGGATTTTTGCGTTTTAGGGTTTATCTCTGAGGTTTATGGCAAATTTTATCTGGATCTCTTTAGTTTTGCTACACTATACATATTATAAATAATAATCATAATCATCATTAAATTTCCTTTTGAATTTTTTTTAAATCTAATAAAATAANTATTGGTAATAAATATATATTATATAACAATCAAATTAATACTATTTTTTTTTATTAAGTATCACCGAAAAACTAGAATAATCATGTTTTAAATTTTCTACATCTTCAAAACTTATATTAATTTTCACGATTTTGGTTTCCATAAGTCAATATGTATTAAACATATTATATTTTAAATTATTGTAATGATTTTATCTCAAATTCTTTAAATTGATGAAATAATTAATAATACACCTTTGAATAAGTGTGCAATTTAGTAATAAAAATTAATTTATTAAAATTTTATTAATAATATTTTTAATATTTTTAAAATTATAACTTAAACAGATCAATAATCATGTTAGCCCAAATATATTTATATAATTTTATATTATTTTTAAATCATATTATTGGGTTATGACTTGAATTTAGGCTTGATAACGTGCAGTGTTGAACAATATATGTGTAGTTTCGTTTCGTTTCATATTTGTGTTAATTTTTTTTCATCCAAATCTAACACATTTAGCATTCGTATTTAACCGTGTTCGTGCTGTATCGTTTTATATTCGTGTTCACTATATCTAAATATATTTGCTCTATTTTTTCACTTAAATTAAAATATATTCAAATGATATGCTAAACATTTTAAAAAAAAATATTAATATACTAAAATTCTACATATTTAATAACTGTGAATTCAAAATATATAAAATATTATGAATTAAGACTATTAATATTCATCGTGGCTAAAAAATGAACATTCATTATAATTGTCAATTTAAAAATTTTCAAAATATTACAAACAAACTAAAATTGTATATCCAATATAAATAATAGAAAAAAATTAAATCTAAAACAAAATATCAATATATAAATAGATATAAAAGATGTCACTTTGCAATAAAAGTTTTTAAAAAATAAATAAATAATGTAAAAAAATTAGCTATAAAGAAATAATTAAATTAATATTTTTTTATTGTGATATATATATCGTGTTAACATATTATAATTTTTTTTATTGTATCTCGTGTAATGTTGATATCAACCAAATTTAATATTACAAATCCAAACTCATAAACTATCGTGCCATATTATTTTATCGTATAACATTTTATCAAACCTACCTAAATTAATATTTTTACACTCCACATACACAAACATTTCCGCAACTTTATAACTTACCCTGTAGCAATGGTTCATTTTATTCCCCGGATCTTTCTTAATGAAGTTTTTACAAGCCCATGACCAAACCACAAAAGAAGGATGCAAAGAATCAATATTCTTGCTAATCCAACCCACAACAATGTTAGATTATGCACTTGAGAGTGTAGCTCAGTAGTAGAAGTCAGTTGAACTTTCACATCTGCAAGTACAGAAGTTGAAGTTTGAGTCTTGGTAGCCTCATTTGAACCCAAGTGCTCATCTCTGCTACTACTGCACGATAGGGAGGGAGTTTACAGTGATATAGACTCCTAGTATGAACTCCTACTGGATTGAAAAGACGTCCGAGTTTGATCCACTCACTAAATAACTCCTAAATTTATGATTTCACAACGGATAAATCCTTTTATTTTGAGAAAGAAAAAATTAGATTCTATTTCAGACATACTTTTTTAATTTCCATATTCCAAGTCATTAAAATAAAATCTCCAAAATTCAGCAAGAGTACAAAAAGCACGCCCAAAATTCACGGCCAAAACCTGCATTCCAATTTCCATCATGATCTCTTATAACTTTTTGTGGGGGAATTTATTTATTTATTTATTTTCTTTTGTATTTATGTAAAGTTCGAGGTGTAATTTTTTTTTTTTTTTTTTGGTCACTTCAGAAAAAAATTAGTAAAAAATTTGGTAATATAGTAAAAATTTATTAGTTTGGCCTCAATTGCAAGTTTAATAGTTAAGGAGATTAATTGTAAGTTTTAAAAAAAATGCTTATTTGTAGGTAACTCATAGTTTAAAGGGTTTTCATGTAATTAACCTAAACAATATATATTTTTTCTAAATAACCAAAGTAATATTTAATAAATTATCCATTACCGTTTTAATTTTTTGTCCTCTTCTTTTATGTAACTTTTTGTATTTATAAATCCTAATTATTAAATTTGCCAAAAAAATACCAACAATATGTGTACATACGAATTTTTATAAGAACACCCATATCACTACTAAATTCAATTAAAATACTATAAAACAAAATGTATTTTTTTGCTCTAAAAAATATAATATTCCGAATAAATAGAAAAAACTCTAAACCAAAATATTAAAAGAACATAAAAATAATTAGTAAAATATTTTTATTATTGTATTATTAAATTACTACATTAAACAACTTTGATTGCTTATTTTGTTAATATATTTTTAGCCATAATATATATACCTCTTTTGAAATTTGACAAAATTACATTCAAGTTTTTCAAGTTAGAAAAATTACTGGAGATATCTTTTGCCATTAGTCAGCGTAAGTTAATGTTAACATGACATGAGTAAAATTGTATTTCAATGCTTATAAAGCTGCTGACAGCCTACATTGATTTTTATGATGCGTTTCAAATTCCAATTGTAAACTTGAGCAAGTCCAAGTGCAATAGACCTTATTTTTTAGAAT
>QANX01002018.1:0-22919 GCA_003254975.1 Ochetophila trinervis | reverse complement strand
TGTTTGGGGTTTCGGATTCTTTAATCTTGGGGTTTCGCATCACCAAGTCTTGAACTAGAAAATTAATGAGTTAGTTTAAATATTTGACAAAAGGGATAGAAAAGAAATATTTGGATTTCTGGAAAAATTGGTGAAATTTGACTCCAAATTGAAGGTAAATATGTTTTCCCTACTTTATTTCTATTACATATTGATAGGCTTTTGTAGTTTAGTGTTTGAAAATGAAAAATGAGTGAAATTTGTGAATTGTTGAATATGTTTGATGAAAATATGGTGATGGGTTAGGAGTTGTGATTGAAGTTAATAATGATAAAATATGGTTAAAAGATTTGGAAGAATTGTGAGGATTGAATATGTATTTGGTTGAGAGTTAGTAATTTTAGTTGGAAAATTTAAGTGTATGAGGATATAAAATAAGTTGGAAATTATTCATGATGAAAGTTAAGAGTAAAAATTTAGGTATTAACTTTTAAAAATTATTTGGGGATGAATATAATTAATAAACCTATGTTATTAGGAAAAAATTACATAAGTGTAAAAAGAGATAATAAAAAGGAATATAAAAATAAATAATATGGAAATACTATAAAAAGGGGTTTTAACCTACATTACTATAATAAAATATTTTGTAATATTATTTCATGTTATTACTAAAGGAATGAACTACTCCGGTAAAACGAAAAAAAGCATCCAAACGAGGATTAGCGTCAATGCGACGTTCGTTGTGAGTGGGAACATATATATAAAAATATATATATGTAAATGCATGATTATATATATACTTTATAAATTTGTGATATATTCAATTTTATATGATTAAGAAATATATCATTATTGTGTTTGAATCAGTTTTCACAAGTATATATATATATATATTTATATATAATACATGGTCATTTTCTTTAGTATACATACATATATATATGTATGTATATATGTATATATATATATATTAAAAGAATACTTTAAATTAAGGATTTAAAGTAAATTTTTGTAAATGTTATCATTTTTGTGTAAAGTTATAAATGAATGATATTTATGGTATGTTACTATGTACTACTTGGGCGATGAGGTATTCCACCAAGTAGGGAATTGATATGGTTGATGACTACTTGGGCAATGAGGTATGCCGCCAAGTAGGGAGGTTGATATTGATTATGCTTGTGCGATGATTTATGCCGTCAAGCTGTATTTGCCGGGAATGTGGAATTGTGTATATGTTTGTGAATATATGAAGGGACAATGATTTTTCATAAAAAAAATGTTATTACTTACTCGGTATATGATGATTTGTTCACATATATGTCTGTGGCTTTTCACCGAGGATTTAATGGTTAGCTTATCCGCTCGGTATATATATGATGGGTTCATATATATACGCATTGTGGCTTTTCATTGGAATGTCCCTCATATATTGTTATTACCTTGTTATGTGTGTTGTTTTGTATTTCAAAACGCTTTGACATAACTAAAATAAATTTATTATGTTATATATAAATGTTTTGGGAATTTGGAAGATGGACTGTATAAACAAATTTTTATATACGTTTATTATATATGGTTAAAATATTATTTTTTTATTTTAGTTTCTACTCACTGAGAATGCAAATACTCACCCCTTCAAAAACTTCTAAAAATATTTCCGGTAGTTCTTGGATTGTTAGTCGTACTAATATTTCTAGTAAGCATATGAGAAACAAGTTAAAGGTAGTAATAGCATATTTAGATTGTACAAGTTTATGTGTTAGTTGTGTAGTAAACGGTAGTATGTTAGAGACATATTTTGTAATCGTAATTTTATAAATATATCATAAAGATTAGGGGTGGGCACGGTCCGGTTTAGTTCAGTTTTTTATAAAAATTCAGACCAAACCGTAGTTTGCGGTTTAGCTTAATGACAAACCAAACCAAACCATTGGAACCATTTAAACCAAACCAAAACAAAACCGTTCAAGAACGGTTTGGTGCGGTTTGGTTTAGCGGTTTGGACCTTGAACGGTTTGGTTTTGGTTTGGTTTAGCGGTTTGGACTGCGACATTTAATTTTACAGTCCAAAATGAAAATTGTAAACATATCAAACATAAGAAGAAAGACATAAAATTCATCAAACATCCCAAACATAAATAGAAAAACATAAAATATATCAAATATCCCAAACAAAGTATTACATTTCACAATTCAAACATTCATAGAAAAATCAAATAAAAAAAATATTAAAATTAAAAGTAAAACTATCAGTAATATCTATTAAATTAATAATATTAATAATAAAAATATTAATATATATTAATAATAAAAAATATTATAAATATATTATATATTAATGTGCAGTTTGGGTTGGTTTGGTCTAAAAACTATCCAAACCGCAAACCAAACCGTTAGTAGCGGTTTGGTTATATATTAAACCAACCCAAACCGTTTTGTTCTATAAACCAAACCAAACCGAACCAAAAGCAATGGTTTGGTTTGGTTTTTGCCCATCTCTAATAGAAATTATGTATATGGATGTATTATTGTGAGATTACTTTAATTATGGTAGAGTTTAGTGAACTAGAATGATGTGGAATTATTTTCTGAACATGCTGGTACTTGTAATTAATTTGGAGAATCTTACAAAAACATGCCAAACTCTGCCGAAATTTCTATTAAATTTTTTGGCATTTAAGAGTTTTGGTTGTGAAATTGTAATTAAAGTGATTGTTGACTGCTTAGAGATTTAATCAGCGTGATTAAGTCCTGCAGGCATGACTTAGATAATGCGGTCTTGTCAAGTAGACTAGGGTTTCTTCTACATATACCTTTCTTTATTGGAGGTGAAAGATGTATATCATATATATATTTTTTTTATTTCTCTTGAATATCCCTTTATCGTTTGGTTATTTGACTTGATCTTTTGAGGGCCTTTGTTGGCGCCACACCAACATTGGCCAAGGCTTCCTGATGATTTTTTTTTTTTTTTTATCTTGTAGGTCGATAGATTCTTCAATGGTGAAAACGGATGTACGATTGACCGTTGGTGCATAATTTAGCATCAACAATCCCCAGCACTATCTTCATAACCCACCAAAATTAAGGAAATGAGTCTAGCATTAACTTCTATCAATTACTAAGAACTTAAAACTTAAACTTACCAAGATTTTCTAACAATTGTCCAATTATTGTTCAACTCAACATCAAATGCAAAACCTAGTTCAAAATTTGGAAAATTCTAAGTACTCAACAGTAATGGACAAACTATATACCAATTTAAAGCTTGTCAATAGAGGATTGTTGTGGTAACTTTATTTTAGTCGATCAACGTCTGTGATGACTGGGATTTCATAGGAAAGCCAAGGCTTCAAGTCCTCTTTTTGTACCGATCAAATGAGGAAGATTCGAGCTAAAAGAATGGTGGAATCAGATTTAAAAGGTCCAAAATTGGGAAAAATGACCACACCCACTACTAGAACCCCTCCAGAATATGGCAACCAAAGAAAAAACGAACCCAGAGGTCTCTTCAAGTTTTTCGGCGATTCACAGAGTTTCACTGGTCAAAAATCAAGGTGGGAAGGTAGCAAGAGGCTTGGGCATTCTTTTCTGGATGGTGAGTCAACTCGCCGTTGTTGGATGTGGCCAGATTTCCTACAAGAGGCTTGGGTCGCACGAGTTCAATATGGGGTACAGATTGATCGGGAAAGAAAGGAGAAAGAGATAGAGAAATGGTATTATTTTCAGTAAATACCTTTTCTTTTAATTAAATGGGGCTCAATTAAAAGATCAAAATGCTCCTGAAGTTTTTTTGATCATCATTTTAAAGCCGTAATTTAATATCAAGCGTACCACGAAATATCTATTCAACGATACTAAATTTAAAGTTAAAATTTATGCAAAAAAAAAGTCAATTTGTAGGCCAACTCATGGTCAACCCGGTCAAGATAAATTTTTTTAATATTTGTTCAGGATTGATTGTTACAGAAATTGTTCTTTAAAATATATGAAATTACGAAAGTTAACTTGAAATAATACTAATCAGAAAATGATGTTTATACATGAATGGCATTTTGGGGAATACAGAAACATCACGGCCTTCTATATATAGAGCGGTCCACATGTTGGAACCCTATCTTTCACTTACTGCGTTCTTTCTTTCTGTAACTCAATCGTCGAGGTCCTCGCGCACTCTATCAAATCCTTTTATACGAATTGTTTGTTTCATCAGCTAACCTTTTCATTTGCAGACTTTCGAAACCCTAACCTAAATCTGTAGTTTCACAGCTCTAAAGCAGGTTATATTTATATTTCTTCCTGTTCCAAAACCCTAATTCCTTTGTTTTTGTTATTTTTTTTCTCTTCTTTTGGTTTTGTATTTCAAAACCCTAAATTTCCATCTGGATCTATGCCTTTGTCTACGCAAGCACTGATTCGTGTTGTTTATTGTGTTTCTTTTTTCTGTTGCAGAATATGGGCGAAACAAGGGACAACGATGTCTACGATGAGGAGCTCGTCGACTACGAAGAAGAAGAAGAGAAGGCCCCCGATTCCATCGCTGCCAAAGCAAACGGCGAAGCCGCGAAAAAGTAAGTTTACTTTGGACTTGATTTACGTGTTTTGAAGATGGATTGTGATCGTCTTGTTGTTTGGTTGCCCGGAAAGCACAGAAAAGTACACTTCTTCGTTAACAATAATAATGATATTGACAATATCAGTATTTATTGATTAATAATTTATGCAAACAATCTGTAAAGTCTATAATTAAAAGAAAGCTTAAATGGAAAAAAGAGTTAAAGGGATAAGAAAGACTTTGAAGGATTTTTTTGTATGGTATGCTTTGGTTACTCCGGATCCTTGAAATAATGTTATCCCATCATTTTGAACCCTTTTTGGTGTAGTTTGCTAATTTGATCATGTTCTACTAGGCCTGTTTAACATGTTCATCCAGATACTTCTGAGTTTCTTTGGCTTTGCTTACTGCTACTTGCTGACTGTAAATGTGTATGTTCATTATTGTTTTTGCGTAGGGGCTATGTTGGAATTCACAGTTCAGGGTTCAGAGACTTCCTTTTAAAGCCAGAACTTCTACGAGCTATTGTGGACTCTGGGTTTGAGCATCCATCTGAAGGCAAACTTTTAAAGTCCTTATCTGTTACTTCGTAGTTGACTGAGCTTAACCATGCGAGAAATTCTTTACTAGTCAGTTATTGAAGCTGTATGTTTAAGTTGGATGATAATCTTGGACTACTAGATCTTCTATTCATTACAGTCTTACAGCGTTTCTCTGTTAGAAGTGATGACAAAGTTTACAATTTGAACTTGGCTTTTAAAATGAGATTGGTCTCTAGAGATGATATTACCTTAGTTGCTTGTTCTATTATCAATAATGAATTACTAATGTTGGAGTGCATATGTTTTTTGCAAATTGGGTAATGTACTGATATGGACCCTTCTCTTATAATACTTATTGGTGATGTCCAACAAGAAGTTTATATGAAAACCTTCTTATTTTTTGTTAGTATGGATTGAATATTTGGGTATGTTTTTGAAAATTTATGGTGCCCATAACTGCGTAGCCCTTAAAGTTTAACTGAAATCCTATTTTCTGTTTGTTTCTCTTGGACGAATGGTAGTTAGTTTTAGCATTTTGGATTATTCTGTTATAGTGTCAACTTAGTGGAGATTATTGTTATCATCATAACGAACTAAGATTTAACAACTATGAACTTGCTTAGTTTAAATGTAGTTTTCACTGTTCTTTTGTATTGTTTTGTCCTACATGATTGAATGATTAATTCACAAATTTTTGTTTAGTCCTCAATTTTGATCATTTGATGTTATGTTGTACAGGTAATATACTATGATTATCTTGATTTCAGAGAAATTATTCGGTTGGTTTACCTTTCAATATAATGATCGGAGAGGTTATGTTTTACTTACCAATGGTTCCTTCAATCCGGTTTTCTTTGGTTCTTCATCAGTGCAACATGAATGTATCCCTCAAGCTATCCTGGGGATGGATGTCATATGTCAAGCAAAATCTGGGATGGGAAAAACTGCTGTCTTTGTTCTGTCGACGCTGCAGCAGATTGACCCTGTTGCAGGTCAAGTTTCTGCTCTGGTTCTATGCCATACAAGAGAGTTGGCTTACCAGGTATGTTAGGGATCTGTATTGTCTATCTTTCTGGAGAGACTAAACTTACATTTGCTACTTATCGTTTAATTGTTTCCTGTATTTATTCATTGCCTCACATGGTTATCCAACTTGTTTGTAGATTTGTCACGAGTTTGAGAGGTTCAGTACTTACTTGCCTGATCTCAAAGTTGCTGTGTTTTATGGAGGTGTCAACATCAAACTCCACAAAGATTTGCTTAAGAATGAGTGCCCTCATATTGTTGTTGGAACACCTGGAAGAATTCTGGCTTTAGCAAGAGACAAGGATCTTTCCTTGAAGAATGTGAGGCATTTTATACTGGATGAATGTGACAAGATGCTAGAGTCACTTGGTATGGGTACTTCCCAAAACTATTTTATTTTGGGGCTTGTTCGGCTATTAATCTCGTGCTGGGTAGCTGGTTCTATTTTTACCATTTTCCTATGTTCTGCAGACATGAGGAGAGATGTGCAAGAGATTTTCAAGATGACACCTCATGATAAGCAAGTTATGATGTTTTCTGCTACGCTTAGCAAAGAAATCCGACCAGTTTGCAAGAAATTTATGCAAGATGTAATGTTCCATGGCCAGTACCACTCAATTTTGAAGTCACATTTTCATTATCCCACTATCTTCTGAGAGTTTGCAAATATGTAGAATCTGGTGCTTTTGTGCCAGTGTTTGTTTGCCGTTTGTGTTGTGTTTAAAATGTGCCTCAATTGAGTCATTTCATGGGTAGTGCTGCTGCTTAGCGATTTCCTACTGCAGTAAAGAGGAAAATAAATATCTTGCTACCCTTTTAGGAGTAGTTGTAGCTGTGTGGGATTAGTGCTGTTTTCTGCTCTTCTATTCATTGTGTTAATTTATCGCCTAGTTAGGGTTCTTTCTTTTAGTTAGGTTGGGTTTGGGTTTTAAATTTTGTGTTGAAAGTATTTTCTGGTCTTAATGGAGTGGGGAATGGGTGGGACTTGGGAGGTTTTAGTCACAATGTGGGCTGCTGTCAATCGCCTAATAGATTGGGTGGAGCGTCAGTGGTGCTTGCTTGGTCTAACTTAGAAAAGTATCTTCGGGGAGACTAAAGAGATGGGACAGAATCTTGATTCAAGGGATGTGCATTGTCATTCATTTCGTTCTGGATTCAATTAGCTTGAGGAAGGCTCCTAATATGATTTCCTGTGACATTTCTTCCTTTCAGCCTATGGAAATTTATGTTGATGACGAGGCCAAGTTGACCCTGCATGGACTTGTGCAGGTATGAATTTCATTTTTATTTGATTGAATTTTGCTTGTTCTTGATATTAAGCTTACCCTTTGCATCTAAAATTACAGCACTACATCAAGTTAAGTGAGTCAGAGAAAAACCGCAAGTTGAATGATCTTCTTGATGCGTTGGATTTCAATCAAGTTGTTATTTTCGTCAAAAGTGTGAGCAGAGCAGCAGAGTTGAACAAGTTGCTTGCAGAGTGTAATTTTCCCTCTATATGTATCCATTCTGGCATGTCGCAGGAAGAAAGGTTTTGATTTGCTTGTAACCCTACATCTTTTTTGATGCGTCATCTTTTGGTTTTTAATTATGGTCATTCATATGAAATGTTACTACATTCTACTATCTAAATTTGTAATTCTAATATATTGTGTTTTAGAATTCATCGTGTAATAACTGTAGTAAAACACTAGTCATGTATTGTATGTTCATATTGGTTATGGTTTTAGCTTTTAGGTCACCCATTGGTACATACGAGTCAAATAAAATTGTCATGAATTTGAATTGACTTAGCAGTATATACAGTTTACATGTATTTTGTTCAATTGAATGCTGATTTTTTTCTCTGAAAATGGGAATTGATTTATGTATGAAATTTTTTAAATGTTTCTGTTCCAACATGTCTTATTATCTGGTTCAATAGTTTCCTCGTGCCTAAAATTAGTTTTACTTGAATGATGGTGTTTTCAATGATTTTGATTTTTTTTTATTTGGTTAATCTTTTGATGTCCTGAATAAGTTTGTGGGTTTTATTTTATTTTATTTTATTTTATTATACATATACCCAAAACTAATGAAAAGAGATCAGGGTCAATAGTTGGCAAGGAACTAAATCCCCCCCCAAAAAAAGGGGCTGCTGCGGTCAAACTCTAATTCTAGAAATAAATTATATATATATATATGTATGTATATACTCATTTTCGTTTTCTTGTGTATATCATTGTGTGTAATAATTTTATTTCATTAGGGGATTAGGACCATAAGTAGAATGGTTCTTGCATTGTTCTGTCTCCTTTACTGTTATTTCTTGATTAATCTATAAATGGGAGGTTGTGGTTTATTTTAACAGTATTATGCTATTTGTAGGTTGAAGCGTTACAAAGGTTTCAAGGAGGGACAGAATAGGATTCTTGTTGCCACAGATTTGGTTGGAAGAGGCATTGACATTGAACGTGTTAATATTGTGATTAATTATGATATGCCAGATTCAGCTGATACTTATCTGCATAGGGTAGGCCTGCACTAATTTTTTATTTTAATTTAAAAAAAAACAGCCTTGATTTGCCTATATGTATATGGTTCTCTATCTCTCTCTCTGTTTGCTTGTCTCATGTTATATAATTATTAACGAGGGAAGATCACATATTATTGACACAGTTAAAATCTTGCTTCATGTTATAAAGAGTTTCTGGAGATGGTTGACATTAATTTCTCGGGCTCTTGAAAAAATCTTCAATTTTTTATTTTATTTTATTTTATAATATTGATCAAGTATTTAAAAATGTTGATAAAAATTTGAAACATTCTACAGATTTTGCTAAAAAAATCATGTAAATGAGTCGAATCCACTTTCTTCCTCTCTTGTTCGAATCCTCTGTTTCTCTTGTACTGGTTTATTCCATTCTAAAATGCTTACCATATTTATAAGAGGAATGCATAAAAATTTTAAAAGCTAGCTGCAAGTTTCCAGTATTCTTTTGTACACATGATGTGCTAATCAATGAGTTATCTGATGTTTCAAATAAGTGAATTTAATCTGAATATATTGATGGAATTTACTATTTTTTTTTCTCTGAATATATTGATGGAAGTTACTTAGTTTCGCATTTAAACATTTTCTAATTGTGATACCTACTCTCATTGTCTTTGAATGCTGCATTGCGTCACAGTTTATTGGTATATGAATTACTTTATGATGGAATGTGTTCATTAGATCAATCATTGTTTAATGGTCTGGTGTACAGTATTGTTACTTTTAACAATTTTGGTGCTTCTTTTGACCTGTCTAATTTGTGTTCTCTCACCAAAACCTTTTCCAGGTTGGCAGAGCTGGTAGATTTGGCACCAAAGGACTCGCTATCACATTTGTGTCATCTGCTTCCGACTCTGATGTTCTGAATGATGTATGAGTTTAAATTTACGCCACTTTCTGTTTTGCTATTATTTTGTAATTTGGTTTTAAATGATGAGTATGTTCATACAGGTTCAAGAGAGATTTGAAGTGGATATAAAGGAGCTTCCCGAGCAAATTGATACTTCTACATACAGTATGTTGCCTTCATCTGATATTGTCTGTCTTATTATTAATTTTGTATGGTTCTCCATTTGTTTATTCTAGGTTGGTTTTAGGTTTACTTGGATTCTGAATCATGGAGTGAAATTGAATAGCTTTCAAACTTGTGGAACGATTGAATATTTGTTAAAACTCAACTAATAGATTTTGAGCTACATGTTGACTATTCCAGTTTACTTGAGTTTTCATTAGATTCTTGAGTTATTTGTAGCGTTTTGTTGGGAGGTCTCCTTGGTTGCTAATGGGCACTTTGAATTAATAATTATAAGAAAGTGGGATAGCATACCAATTTTATTGGATGTCTGATTGGCATGAAAGCTCGTATCTTCAGTGAATTTGTTTGGATTGTTTTTGTTCATCAATATTAGTTGCATTATCCTCACCGTGTTTGTTTGCACTTGTATCCTGCTGAATTGATGTTTGTTTGCACTTGATGTATACTGCTGAATTGTTGTTCAGCTCCTTGTTTTGGGGGTTTGGTAGAGTTGATTTATGGACATGCAGGTTCTCTTTATTCCTTTCTAATATTACGACGGAACAAAACTGAGCTTCAAGTGTGTTAGATGGACATAACATTAATGCATAATCGACCACTCGAATTTCCCCTTATTTTAATGGCAATTAATTCTTGTTAGATTAGATTTGTGGTAGATGTATATGTTTATGGTCTGTAATTGTCATTGAAGGTTGTTGAAATGTCTTTTAATTATTTTCCTCTCCTTTTTTATTGGTGCTGTGGTTGGGTAATTCCTAATTGGTTTTGCATTTATGTTTGCAGTGCCATCATGAAGAAGCTTATGCTTGGGATTGGAATTTTTAGGTGATCCGAAAATATGCAAGAGGATGCTGCATACCCCTCCCTACGTTTATTTCAACCTAGTATTTGATAGTTGGTTTCAAGGGCAGATGCTCTAGTCTAGTGTACAATTTTTGGATTATTGTAGTAATCAAAAACTGTTGGTCCACTGATGCTCATGAGGAAGTAGGTTCTACTATGCTAGGGATTTGCCATATAGCTGTGTTTTAAGTTGTGTAGATTTGCGGTATGTGTTGATTAAATTTAATCTGAAAGACATTTACATTTGACTTATTGAGTGATTAAACCTATTGTGTTCGAGAACTTCTTGGTGTCCAAAGCAGTTGGACCAAAACCAGGTAGGCAGCTAATTGAAGATTTTGAAAGGTTCGCCATAAATGGTTTGAGACAAAGTTTGTAGTGGGGAAGACGAAATGTTGTACAAGTGCTTAACAATTTCGTAGCCAGCAGGTATATATTGACTTGCAGTTTCTTTTTATGTTTTCAAGTGGTTTAATAGCTAAATCAGAGATGAATGTCGTTTTCCTAATTGTACTTGTAATTTATTTTATATTTTATTTCTTTTGGTTTTCAAGTGGTTTAATAGTTGAATCAAAGATGAATGTTCCTAATGGGTTTTGTGAGCATGGTCTGCTTGCTATAGTAGGTTGAATAGTCAATTTAATGGTAGGATAGTTTTTTATTACAGTAATTATGTCTAATAAAAATAAAAAGATACATGTCTTTTTTTGAAATTTTTTTATTTTGCGGGTGCTAAACCTTTTATTCTGTCAGAGAAAGTGGGGTTTTTTTGTACATATGCTTGCGGCATCCCCTTTAATGAACCCAAATAAGAGTTTGTCCAACGTGTACTTTTGTGGCTTTTACCTTTTTCTCCTTTTTCTTTTTTCAGCAAGCTAGCTCTCTCTATATCTCTCAAAATTGCTTTTTTTTTTTTTCTTCTTTTTTTATCCCCTTAAAACTTTTTAAATAATAAACAAGATGAGAGAGTTGAGAAGGGTAGGACCAACCACAGAAATTGGTTTTCTGTTGGTTTGACGCCATGAACAGACATCCATTTTATTATATGTATGTATATAGTTAGGTATTCTGATAATTTTTTTATGTTTAAAATATAATTTAAAATAAAATAAAATTATAAATAAAAAGATAATTGATTTAAATTTTTAAATATTCATGTATTTATTTATTTATTTATTTAATATTTATAATTTAATTTTAATTTTTAAATTTTATATTTAAATATAATAAATGGTAAATGTATTTGATAATAGCATGATATATATAATATATAAAAGCCAGATATCTTGTCATATCAAACCAATTGAAAAATAAATTTCAATGCTGTGTCTCCCCCTCAACTCTATCTTGTTTGTTCGTTTTTTTGTTTGGTGTTTGATTGTTCGTTTGGTTTTTCTTAAAATTTTTTCTTCTTAAATAGGTTTGGGTGAGAAAAAGAAAAAGAGAAAGTTTGCTAGGGAAAATGACAGCAAAAAGAGAGGAAGGGTATTTAGGGAAGGGAAAGAGCTATGTGAATATATATATATATATATATATATATATATATATATAGTGAATTTATAATGATGATATTTTTACTTTAATAAATAAGGATAAAAACAGATTACAATATATAAATATAACTTTAACTGTTGGTTTCATCCTAACAGTTATGATGGTTTAGTAAAATTCAAGTTAAAAAATAAAAAAAATAAAACAATTAAAAGAAGAAAAAAAAATAGAACTCGTGATTCTCACGATTTTTTTGCCCCTTTCTTCCTCTTTAACGATCATCAAGCAAAAGACAATCTTCATCATTCTTCCGTTCAATTTTCATTCCATATCGGCTCCTCTTTTCTCTCTCGGCGTGTAATTTTCATTCGTTCTCTAATGGTGAGTTTTCTTCTATAATTTTTTTGTTTGGCTTCTGATCTCTTTTTAGAGCTTGAATCTGTTTGTCAGATGCTAGAATTTTGACGGATTTGATTGTCCAATAGGGTTGCTAGAAGGGTTATGGGTGAAATTAACTTTTTGTAATCATATTCCCAAGAAGTTAAAAAGAGTTGAGAATTTATGTGGCAAGACATAAGCATTTTGGGTTATTAAACTGATAATGATGATGAAGAAGAATAAGAAAGTTATAGGGAAAACGATAACAAAAATGTATCAAATTTTTAGTTTACATTTATAGTATGAGCTACCCGACCCACAAAATAAAAAATTCTTATAGTATGGTTATGTTAAAGGAGCAAAATATGTTTTTAGAAATGGTGTATTATATATAGCTCATGAAACTTTTCATGTTTTTGAAGTTTGCAATCCACCAAAATAGATATTATTTTTAAGCACAACGAACTTAGGAGGAAAAGAGATTTGTTTTTTGTTGTTTTTTTAGTCTTTATTAGCATCAAATATATATAACTAACTGTATTATATTTGATTCGAAGTTTTATAAATCATCTATAATTTGTTTAGTCTATAGTCTAATTTTTATAACACTTTCTTAGTGAATATGACCCAAATGAACATTTTGGTTCAACATTTTAATGTAATTCTTTTATTATTTTTAATGGATGGTCCAACATATATGAAAAAAGAGAATAACATCATAAAGTGTAGGACAAGATTCCATTAAAAATAAAAAATAAAAATAAAAAAAGGGTTGCAATGATGATGATCGACTTCAACTAAATCTAGCGTTTACTTAGCACTACTTGAAGGATTGCAGCCAATTGCAATCAGAGGTCTGAAAATATTATTTTTTATCTCTAGCTTTTCGAAGAAAAAAGTAGTTGAACTTAATTTTTTATTCACTGAAGTTAATTTGTTTTTACTTATAACAGGACATAAGGAGAGTATTTCAGCCAGATGCTAACCAAAGTTAAACAATTTGATTAACATCACGCTTGTCATGTTTGGTTTTTCTGTTTCTTTGTTTTAATATCTCTTTTGTTTCTTTGTATTTATATTTGATATTTTATACTGATGTAATGATGTTATTATTTTATTTAATATTCATGCAATATTTTTCTTATTTTACTAAATCTCAACATGAATAATGTAGAGGTAGAAGCCATTTAACAAGTCGATAGAATTTGAAGAACAATCTTTGTTTTGATGTTTAAATTCCACCAATAATGTTTATATTCCTCAAGTGTCAGAACAATAGAAAGCAGAGATGGGACAAGAGTTTGATTCGATAAAAGAAGTTTATGAATTTTACAATAAATATGCAAAAGAGACAGGTTTTAGTGTTCAAAGTCATTCTAGTAGGAAATGTAAAGATACTAATGAAGTTTTAAAAAAATAATGTGTGCGTTTTAAAGAGGGAGAACCTCATCTAGAAGAAGTTAGTGATAAAAAAAGACGCCAGGGGACAGTAAGAGAAGGTTGGCTTGCAGTGGTTAGGTCAAAATTAGAAAAATATGTGGTCAGTGTATTTATTCAAGAACATAATCATCCATTAGCAACCCCTCGAAGAGTACATTTATTGAGGTCACATTGTAGTGTTTCTGAAGTTAAAAAGTCATTAACCCAACATTTTTTCAGCAGCAAATGTACCAACTCACCAACAATTTAGTATTCTTGAATTTCAAGCTAGAGGTATAAAGAACATTGGGTGTACAAAGAAGGATATCTATGACCACGAAGCTAAGTTACGCAATGATATGAAAGGACAAGATGTTGAAATGTTAAATAAATATTTTCTAATAGAGCAAGAAAGGGATCCATCATTCATTTTTAAAATAGAAGCATATAATGATTGTAAGTTGATGTGTATTTTTTGGCTGATTCGGTTTCTAGAAGAGTTTATAGATGGTTTTGTGATGTAATTGTATTTGATACAACATACAACACTAATAAGTAAAGTATGATATTTGCACCATTGATAGGGATTAATAATCATGGTCAAACAATTATATCTTCTTGTGCATTATTAAATGAAGGAAAAACTTAATATTTTTTTTGGTTATTTGAGCAATTTTAAGGAAATCATATCTAATAACCTCCTAAAAATGATCATCACTGATCAATATCTGACAATGACAAAGACTATAGTTCAGACCTTACCAAATACATTTAACAGTTATTGTAGTTGACACATAATGGATAAGTTTTCTATAAGATTAAATGTTGTTATTTACAAAAAAATTATAAGGACTTTCAAAAATGTAAATGAGAATCAGACTGTCCTGAAGAGTTTGAAAGTAAATGGGTCGCAATTATTGATAAGGCAAACTTATATGACAATGAGTGGTTACAATCAGTGTTTGAAATACATGCAAGATGGGTGCTTGCATATGTTAATAATATATTTTGATGTGGGCATCGAGCACTCTTCTAGCATGGATGTTCGTGATGATGACATTGTGTTGCCAAGTAGACCAGTGACTCGTTCTCGAGCCAAGAATTTCAAATGTAGAATGCTTGGATTTGTGAAGATAATTATGGATGAAGATCGATTCAAGTTTCTAAATGATTTGAACACTTTTTTGAAGCCTAATGATGATTTAAGCATGATTTCCAAGCAATGGATGAATATGGTAATGATGCTTGGTAGTTGTAGGGACGAAACAACATTGTTTTAAAGCAATGATTTTATAATGGTAATTTTATAATTTTTACTATTTTCGGATTCTATTTATTTAGGGTTAGTTTTCAACTTTATGATTACTTTCCTAATTTATTTAATAGTCTATATTGATTTTTGATCTAACCTTAATCCTTATATAAAGGGAATACCATTCATTTGTTAAAACAATTTAGATTTTAATTAATTGAAAGAATTTATTTTCTTATTGCTCTCAAGAGTGTTCTAGCAAAGTGATGAATCAATTTCTTCTTCTTGTTGCATTAAGAGTATAACTTTCTTATCAAACTATAAATACTTTGTGGCGATTGTTCTTCTCATCCCTAACCTTCTAATCCATGTTTCTAGATACAAGTTATCTAAGAGTTTGGTAGGGCGGGTTCTTGTTTCCATTATTGTTCAATACTTCTTGTGTGTTTTAGGGTTTCAGATTCTTTATTCTTGGGGTTCCGCATCAATTCGTATCAGAGCATAGGTTGAGATAAATACCTATCTATCTTTGTTTTCAATTTCTTTGTGTTCTTAGTTCCTATTACTTTGATTCCCTTATAAAAAAAAGAGAGGTTATGTTCGATATGTGATGTTTTATTATTATCTTGTTGATGTGGTTTATTTGATTAAAAAAAAAAATTAATCGTAGGAGCAGGCGCCTATGGTCGCACTTGGCTGGGGCTGTCTATTGGGCATCTTGAAAAAAATAAATAAAATCATACAAGAAGGCGCCTGGGGTCGCACCTGGTAGGGGTTGTTTGTTGGGCATCTTGAAAAAAGAAATCCAAAATTTGCTATTGATTAGAGTTATTGTTTGGAAATTTTGTAATTTTGTTTTAGCTTAGAGCAATTTTTGCTTTTCATTACTCTAGTTGTTTTTTCTTTTCTTTTGATCTACTTTCTTTCTTTGGTTAGGTTGTGAGACTCTCTGATGCGGAACCCCAAGATTAAAGAATCCGACACCCCAAACATACAAGAAATATTGAACAGTAATTGGAAACAAGAACCCGCCCTACCAAACCCTTAGATAACTTGTATCTAAAAACGTGGATTAGAAGGCTAGGGAAAGAGAAGAATAATCGCCACAAAGCATTTCTACTTTGATAAGATAATTCAACTCCTAATGCAACAAGAAAAAGAAATTGATTCCTCACCTTGCAAGAACACTCCTGGGAGCAATAAGAAAATTAATTCTCTCAATTGATTAAAAATTCAAATCTGTCTTACAAAAGAATTGACCCCCCTTTATATAAGGACTAGGGTTAGATCAAGAATCAATTTAAACCATTAAATATTATGAAAGTAATCCTAAGGTTGAAAACTAACCCTAAAAACGAAAATAACAAAAATTACAAAATTGCCATTATAATCCGAAAATAGCTAAATTACAAAACTGCCATTATAATCCGAAAATAGCTAAATTACAAAACTGCCATTATCATCCGAAAATAGCTAAAATTACGAAATTGCCATTCTAAGTTGTTTATTTTTAAAATGACGCCGTTTCGTCTCCGCAACTCTCGAGCATCATTACGACTTTCATCCCTTGCTTGGACAACATGCTTAAATCATCATTAGGCTTCGGAAAAGTGTTCAAATCATTTGGAAACTTGAATCGATCTTCATCCATAATTCTTTTCAAAAGTCCAACCATTCCCTCTTTGATCTTCTTAGCTCGAGAACGCGTCATTGGTCCACTTGCCAATGTAATGTCATTATCACGAACATCCATGCTAGAAGAGCGCTCAATGCCCACATCATTCCCTCCCTTTTCAAAAAGATTCGTCCTCGAATCTGCATCCATGTCAAAAGGAGAAAGATCAGCAACATTAAATGATGCGGACACATTATACTCACCTGGAAGATCAATCTTGTATGCATTGTCATTGATTCTCTCGAGCACTTGAAAAGGTTTATCACCTTTAGCATCCAACTTAGACTTCCTTTTGTTAGGAAACCTTTCCTTCCTCAAATGTACCCAAACCCAATCACCTGGTTCAAATATCACTTGTTTGCGCCTTTTATTAGCCTTTTGGGCAGTTAACTTATTCTTCTTCTCAATCTGTAGTCGGGCCTTCTCGTGTATATATTTAACTAAGTTCGCCTTCTTTTGTCCATCTAAGTTAGCAAGTTCACTCAAAGGTAAAGGCATCAAATCCAATACAGTTAAAGGATTAAAGCCATATACAATCTCAAATGGTGAAAATCCAGTAGAAGAATGAATAGTACAGTTATAAGCAAATTCAAGAAAAGGCAAACAATCTTCCCAAGATTTTAAGTTTTTACCAACTACAGAACGCAGTAAAGCACCTAAAGTTCTACTCACCACTTCCGTTTGTCCATCGGTTTGTGGATGACAAGTAGTAAAATACAAAAGCTTAGTGCCCAACTTTCCCCACAAAACTTTCGAAAAGTGACTGAAGAACTTGACATCTCTATCCGAGACTATTGTTCTAGGTACCCCATGCAATGTCACTACATCTCTAAAGAATAAGTCAGCTATATTTGTTGCATCATCAGTTTTATGGCAAGCAATGAAGTGCGCCATTTTACTAAATCTATCCACAACAACAAATATACTATCACGACCCTTCCTAGTTCTCGGCAACCCAAGAACAAAATCCATGGAGATATCAACCCATGGTTCCGTTGGCACAGGAAGAGGGGTGTACAAACCATGTGGCATAGACCTAGATTTAGCCTATCTACATGCAATACATTTAGCACAAATTTTTTCAACATCCCTACGCATATGTGGCCAAAAGAAATGTTCAGATAAAATGTCTAAGGTCTTATGCATACCAAAATGCCCCATGAGACCACCACTATGTGACTCTCTAACAAGCAATTCTCTAATCGAACAATTGGGCACATATATCCTATGTCCACGAAACAGAAATCCTTCATGTTTATAGAATTTATGAAAAGCTCCATTTTCACATGCAGCATATATTTCACCAAAATCATCATCACTAGCATACATGTCTTTTAATTGTTCAAAACCCAAGAGCTTAGAAGTAAGAGTAGTGATTAAGACATACCTCCGAGACAAAGCATCGGCCACCACATTCTCCTTACCTTGCTTGTAACAAATCACGTACGGAAAGGTTTCTATGAACTCAACCCATCGTGCATGCCTCTTGTTGAGCTTTCCTTGCCCCTTGATATGCTTCAACGAATCATGATCAGTGTGAATCACAAACTCCTTCGGGAACAAGTAATGCTGCCACACCTCTAAAGCACGGAAAATGGCATACAACTCTTTGTCATACGTCGAGTAGTTGAGTTGAGCTCCATTCAATTTCTCACTAAAATATGCTATGGGACGTATTTCCTGCAATAAAACATCACATATACCAATCCCAGAAGCATCATGATGCGGAACCTCAAGCTTAAAGAAACTGTAATCCCAACACACAAGATGATATGGAACAAACCCTAGGTAAAAACCCGCCCTATAGCACCTCTAGATAACAATTGTATCTAGCAACGCTAATTAGAAGGCAAAGAATGAAATTGAAATTCGCCACAAAGTAAATACCTTTGATAAGAAGATCAATTCCCAAATGCAACAAGTAGAAGAAGAACTATCCTCACTTGAAACACACAAGTCTTGTTGAAAACAAGAATAGATTCTATATAATCAATAATCAAAGTTGTTTTTTAACAAGCTAGTAACCTCCCCTTTATATAGATATTAGGGTTAGGTTAGGAATCAATCTAGACCATAAAATAATTAGGAAAGTAATCCTAAGGCTAAAAACTAACCCTAAATAAATATAATCCGAAAATAGAAATAATTACAAAACTGCCATTATAATCTGGAAATAGCAATAATTACGAAACTGCCATTATAATCCAAAAATAGCTAAATTACGAAACTACCATTGTAATCCGAAAATAGCTAAAATTACTTCGTTTCGCCTTTGCAACTCCCGAGCAGCATTACCACCTTCATTCTTTGCTTGGATATCATGCTTAAATCATCATCTTTTGCTCCAATGGTAGAATATGGCTCTATGATGCCCGCATCATCATCGTAGAATATGGCATTATGATGCCCGTATCACATCACATTCAATTTCAAAAGTTTTGTCAAAATTAGGTAATACAAGAATGGGAGCAGAACATAACTTATCTTTTAAAGTTTGAAAAGCTACCTCTTAGTCCTTAACCCATTTAAACACTACCTCTTTTTCGACAATCTCATTCAATGGTGCCGCTATGGTAGAAAAGTCCTTCACAAACCTTCTGTAGAACCCAGCTAGTCCGAGAAAACTTCTTACCTCAGAAACACTCTTAGGTGTGGGCCATTCTCGGATAGCCTTCACGTTTTCCTCATCAACCTCAACACCACGTGCACTCACAACAAAGCCAAGAAATATTAGTCGATCAATGCAAAAAGTACACTTTTTAAGGTTGGCAAATAACTTTTCCTCCTTAAGAACTTCTAAAACTGCCCTAACATGCTCTGCAATCCACGCACATTCTCCACGTGTCATCCTTCTTAGGAACCAACAACACCGGTACAGCACATGGGCTTAAGCTTTCCCGCACATATCCTAATGCCAATAGCTCCTCCACTTGCCTTTGAAGTTCCTGCGTTTCCTCAGGGTTGCTTCTATATGCCGGTCGGTTTGGAAGGCTTGCTCGATGCACCAAGTCTATTTGATGTACAATGCCCCTTATTGGTGGTAATCCTTTGGGCAATTCCTCTGGGAAAACTTCTTCAAATTCCTTCAACAAAGAAACAAAAACACTAGGCAAACATGGGTTAAGGTTAGCTTCAGAAAAATAAAACTCTCTAAACCTCACGAGAACTAGGGCTCTCTTGCATAAGCATGCTCCTTTTACATCTCTCATTTTTGCATAGAAATTCTTTTTCTTTTCACTCCTCACTTCACTCATGTTTTTCTCACAAGTGTTTTGACTCTCCATTGGGCCTTTATTTTTATTCTTTTCTCTCATGGCCTCTTTTCCCTCGTTCTTTTTGTTAGTCTCACTTCCCATATCCTCATTTGTAAGTTTATTCATCTTCAATTGATCAAGATACACCTCTTTTGGAGATAGAGGTTCTAGGGTGTGCTTCTTCCCCTTGTACTCAAAAGCATACCTATTCCTATGCCCATCATGAACAACTCTCCTATCGAATTGCCACNTGTTGTTGTGATTACCTTTGGCTTAAACGATTGTGTGCTTTGTGTGTGAACCTCACCGGTGTGTGTGTGGTAAAAACGAGTAGGCTGACTAAGGGAGACACCTTAGGCCGCACAGTGGTGCAGAAATTTAAGGTTTGAATTTTAACCCTGTGACAATTGGTATCAGAGCCAGGTTATGGCTGGTGGTTCCACGGTGGAGTTGCGTGAGAAGGTTGCCCGTTTGGAGGAGTTGCTGGGTGTGGCTACCTTGGATCCTTCGGTGACTCTTGCAGATCGGTTAGAGAATGTTGCTGGTAATGTTGAGGCATTGGCTCAGACCCTCGGATCTTTTGTTACGGAGACCAACAACAAACACGTTGTTGTGTTGGAGGATGTGACATCCATCTCGGAGGCATTGAAGGCCCGGATGGAAGTGTTGGAGCATGAGTTGGCTGCTGTGAAGACTTCTGCAGGCAGTCACTCTCCTTCGGTGGATTCTCTGCCATCGAAGATCAAGGTCCCTGACCCGAAGCCCTTCTATGGGGCTAGGAATGCAAAGGAACTCGAGAATTTCCTCTGGGATATGGAACAATACTTCAAGGCTGGTCACTGTCCAGAACATGAGAGGGTGATGGTAACCAGTATGTATCTTGGTGGCGATGCCAAGCTATGGTGGCGTACACGTTTGCAGGATGATGAGAATGCAAACCGACCGAGGATTGAGACATGGGAGCAACTGAAGAAGGAATTGAAAGATCAATTCCTGCCTTTTAACACTGCTTGGTCTGCGAGGGAGGCCTTGAAGAAATTGAGGCATACGGGTAGCATTCGTGACTACGTGAAGGAATTTAGTTCGTTGATGCTGGACATCAAGAACATGGCAGAGGAGGATAAATTATTCAATTTTATCTCGGGTCTGCAGGGATGGGCACAGGCTGAGTTGAGAAGGCAAGGGGTTAAAACTTTACCCGCTGCCTTTGCTGCTGCTGATGGTTTGTTGGACTTCAAGTATTCCGCTGCCTCATCATCCTCCTATACAGAGAAGAAAAAGGGTGGTGATGGCAAGAAGTTCAAGGGAGGCAAGGATGGAAAACAGTGGAAGAAAGGGAAGGAGAGTGAGCCTTCCAGATTCAAGAGTAAAGAACAGTCCAGTGGGAAAACAAATAACACCAAGAACAGTGGGGGCTGTTTCATATGCAATGGTCCTCACAGAGCCCGTGATTGCCCTAAGAAGGAGAAAATCAATGCCTTGGTGGCTGAGGATGGGAACGTGAATGATAAAGAACCTGCTCCTTCTAGAGTGGCCCCAATTCAATTGCTGAATGTTCTGACTGTGGAGAAGGCTAAGATGCAGCAAGGACTCTTCTATGTTGCAGCGAAGATCAACAACAGGGAACTAATGGCTTTGCTGGACACTGGGGCTACGCACAATTTTGTTGTAGAAAGGAAGTCTAAGGACTTAGGGTTGAGTGTTAGCCAACACTCAAGCCGCGTGAAGGCACTGAATTCGGCTGCACAACCTGTGTGTGGCATGACTGTGGCAAAATTGAAGGTGGGTGACTGGGAGAATGAATGTCGTTTTATGGTGGTCCCTCTGGATGACTTTGATATGATCCTTGGCATTGATTTCTTTGTCAATGCACAAGTGACATTGATGCCTCATAAGGCTGGATTGGTGATATCCGGTGGTATGTGCCCTAGTTATGTGGAATGCACCTTGGCTGGGAAGGAGCATTCGGATAGAAAACAACAACAAACGATCTCTGCTTTGCAATTGAAGGCAGGTTTGAAGAAGGGTATTGATACCTATGTGGCTGCGTTGGTGGAGATTAAGGAAGACCGATTTATGGAAGTACCTGATGTGGTGGCTGGGGTATTGGAGGAGTATGCAGACGTGATGCCTCCTCAATTGCCTAAGACACTTCCCCCTCGACGTACTTTTGATCACAAGATCGAGCTAGAACCTGGTGCTAGACCGCCTGCTCGTGCTCCTTATCGGATGGGTCCTTCGGAGTTGCTGGAATTGAGAAAGCAGTTGGATGAGTTGATTGATGCTGGCTGCATTCAACCTTCCAAGGCCCCATATGGTGCTCCTGTTTTATTTCAAAGGAAACAGGATGGTTCGATGAGAATGTGCGTGGATTATAGGGCTTTGAACAAGGTTACTGTGAAGAACAAGTATCCGGTGCCTAATGCAGTGGATCTTTTTGACCGGTTGTCCAAAGCCTCGGTGTTTACAAAGCTGGATTTGCGGTCTGGTTATTGGCAAGTGAGAATAGCGGAGGGGGATGAACAGAAGACAGCGTGCGTAACAAGGTACGGTTCATACGAATTCCTTGTGATGCCATTTGGTCTCACAAACGCACCTGCCACTTTTTGCAATTTGATGAATGATGTGTTGTATGAGTTTTTGGATCGGTTTGTAGTTGTGTATCTAGATGATATTGTCATCTATAGTGAGAGCCTTGATGTTCATGTTGAGCATCTAAGGAAGGTGTTTGCTAGGTTGAGGCAGCACCAATTGTATGTAAAGAAGGAAAAATGTGAATTTTGTTGCTCTGAGGTGTTGTTTCTTGGCCACTGGATTGGTCAAGGGCAGATTCGTATGGATAATAGGAAGGTGCAAGCAATCATGGAGTGGGTTCCTCCAACAAAGATTGCTGAGTTGCGTTCTTTCTTGGGCTTAGCTAATTACTATCG